>MU735568.1:42402-86713 GCA_026770625.1 Nicotiana glauca
TATTTCGCCGGGGTTAGGCCAGGCACTTACCAGCACATGGGGTCGGTTGTGCTGATGCTACACTCTGTGCATCTTTTTGCACAGGTCCAGGATTTGAGCAGCAGTAGCAACAACATTAGCACGAGAGCTTACCTTCAGTCCTAGAGAGGCCCGAGGTAGCTTGCAGGCGTCCGCAGGCCCGACGTCTCCCTTTTATCCTTACTATAACTGTCATCTCATTGTACTCGAGATAAATGGATTATGTTTTCTTTCAGACTTTGTATGTAGAACTCCTTAGATGTTCGTGAGTATGTGACTCTAGTCCCGGGGTAGTGATATGTTGGAACTTGTGTACCTTTGATCATTTATCTATGTTTAAGTCTTCCGCGTATGATTTTTACTTCCGTCGCCTTAATTAAATACTATTAATTATTAAAAGGGATGCGTGTTTAATAAAATGGTTGATTAAGTTGGATTGCCTAGCTTCTATTAGTAGGCGCCATCACAACCCCTGAGGGTGGGAAATCCGGGTCGTGACAAGTTGGTGTGAGAGCTCTAGGTTACATAGGTCTCACAACTCACAGACAAACTTGGTAGAGTCTAAGGGATCGGTACGGAGACGTCTGTATTTATCCCACAGAGGCTATAGAGTTAGGAAAACTTTACCTTTGTTCTTTCTTGTCGTGCGGTTCTGTTTCTCAAAACATCGATTGAATTTCTACTATGTTCTTTCACAGATGGCGAGAATATGCGCTTCTTCACCTACTGCTTAGCAGTCTGAGTCTCCAGCAGCAGCCCCAATGGCGGAGCCTCAGGTTGATTTTGAGGAGGAGGCTCCAGCCCCAGCAGTCTCGGTGGGCCCAGCTCAAGTCCCAGAGATGTTTATTGCCACGCCAGTTCTTCAGGACGCTCTAGTCCGATTGGTAGGCTTCATGGAGAGTGTCATTCGAGTGGGTTTGCTTCCAGTAGCCCCATCCACTTCCCAGGTTGGAGGAGGGGTTGAGACTCCTGCTACACATACTCCGGAGCAGGAAGCTCCACAGGTTCAAGTTCCAGTGGTTCAGCTAGTGGTGGCAGGATAGCCGGGTATAGTGGCTCAGGCTGGGAGTGAGGTCACTTTTCTGGAGGCGGCCAATGTGGGTTGTAGAGTTGAGAGGATTCTGCCACAGGGAGGTGGTCATGGGTCGGGTAAGAGGCCCCGTCATGTAGACAGATTCAGTGGTACCTTGTTTGGAGGTAGAGGTTCTTATGGTAGAGGCCATCCTCCTAGGCCCTTTCAGTCAGCTCTCCAGGCTATTCACGGTACTTCAGGTGGTCATTCAGGTCGATAGGGTTAGCCTCGATTTCCGCAGCTACAACAGTCACGTGGATGTTGTGAGTGTGGCGAGTATGGCCATCTTAGGAGGCTTCCCCGGGTTGAGGGGTGCTCAGCCACAACAGTCGAGGTCTTACTATGCTTGTGGTGACCCGAGGCACATTGTCAGATTTTGCCCTCGAGCTTCGAGCAGCTCTCAGCATCAGAGTTTTCGTACTAGGATTCAGGCACCAGAGGTTCCACAGCCGGTCCAACCAGCTAGAGGTGGTGGCAGGTGTGTTAGAGGTGGAGGTAGAGGTCATAGAGGTGGAGCTCAGGCCGCCAAGAGTGGAGGCCAGCTTACAGCAGGCCATCCTAGAGAGGCAGTTCAGGGTGGTAGGGCTCAGCCCCGATGTCATACTCTTCCAGCCAGGCCAGAGGCTGAGTCGGCAGATGCAGTCATTACAGGTACTATTCTGATTTGTGATATAGATACTTCAGTGCTATTTGAACCTGGGTCTACGTATTCGTATGTGTCATCCTATTTTGCACCGTACTTGGTTATACCTAATGATGCCTTGTGTGTTCCTGTATATGTATCCACACCGGTGGGTGGTTCTATTGTGTTTGATCGATGTTCATCGCTCTTGTGTTGTGGAGATTGGGGGTCATGAGATCCGTGTTGATATGTTGCTTTTATACATGGTGGGTTATTTGTCCCCGTATTATTCTCTCTTGGATTGACATACCAAGACCTTGACCTTAGTTTATCGGGTATGCCGCCCGACAGGGATATCAACCTTTATATTGATCTAGCTCCGGGCACGCAGCCCATTTCTATCCCGCTGTATCGCATGGCCCCACCGGAGTTGAAAGGGTTAAAGGGTCAGTTGCAGGATTTGCTTGAGAAGGGTTTCATTAGACCCAGCGTCTCGCCTTAGGGTGCGCCGGTGTTATTTGTGAAGAAAAATGATGGTTCGATGAGGATGTGCATTGATTACCGGCAATTGAACAAAGTGACGATAAAGAACAAGTATCCACTGCCGAGGATTGACGATTTGTTCGACCAGCTTCAGGGTGTAAGGGTGTTTTCAAAGATAGACTTGAGATCTGGCTACCACTAGTTGAGGATTAGGGCATCCGATGTCCCTAAGACAGCTTTCCGTACTCGGTATGGACATTACAAGTTCTTGGTTATGTCGTTTGGATTGACCAATGCCCCAGCAACATTCATGGAGTTGGTGAACCAAGTATTCAGGCCATATTTGGACATGTTCGTGATAGCCTTTATTGATGATATTTTGGTATGCTCCCGTAGCCAGGAGGAGCACGAGCAGCACCATAGAGTGGTTCTTCAGACTCTGAGGGATAGTCAGTTGTATGCCGAGTTCTGCAAGTGTGAGTTCTGGCTGAGTTCAGTAGCATTTCTAGGTCATGTTGTTTCAGCTGAGGGTATTCAGGTGGACCCGAAGAAGATAGAGGCAGTCAAGAACTGGCCTAGACCAACTTCAGCAATAGAGATTCAGAGTTTCTTGGGGTTAGCAGACTACTACCGTCGGTTTGTGGAGGGGTTTTCATCTATTACAGCCCCGATGACCAGGTTGACTCAGAAGGGTGCCCGGTTCAGATGGTCGAACGAGTGCGAGGCGAGCTTTCAGAAGCTCAAGACAGCTCTGACTACGACACCGGTGTTGGTTTTGCCCACAGGATCTAGGCCTTATACAGTTTATTATGATGCTTCCTGTATTGAGCTTGTTGCAGTATTGATGCAGGATGGCAAGGTTATTGCCTATGCTTCGAGGCAATTGAAGATTCACGAGAAGAACTATCTAGGGAATGATTTAGAGTTGGCAGCCATTGTTCACACCTTGAAGATTTGGAGGCACTATTTGTATGGTGTGGCATGTGAGGTGTTCACTGACCACAAGAGTCTTCAGTACTTGTTCAAGTAGAAGGAGTTGAATTTGAGGCATATAAGGTGGTTGGAGTTATTGAAGGATTATGATGTCACTATTTTATATAATCCGGGAAAGGCCAATGTAGTGGCCGACGCTTTGAGTAGGAAGTCAGCCAACATGGGCAGTCTTGCTTATATTCCAGTCAGTCAGAGGCCGTTTGCCTTGGATGTTCAGGCTTTAGCCAATTAGTTCGTGAGACTGGATATTTTTGAGCCCAGTCGTGTGTTAGCTTGCACGGTCGCTCGTTCTTCATTATTGGAGCGTATCTGTGATCGGCAGTTTGATGATCCCCATTTATGTATCCTTAGAGACACGGTGCATCGAGGAGGTGCCAAGCAGGTTACTTTAGATGCGGATGGAGTTTTGAGGTTGCAGGGGCGAGTTTGTGTGCCCAATGTGGATGGGCTTCGAGAGTTGATTTTGGATGAGGCCCATAGCTCTAGGTAATCTATTAACTCGGGCACCGCAAAGATATATCAGGATTTGCGACAGCATTATTGGCGGTGTAGGATGAAGAAGTATATCGTGGCTATGTAGCTCGTTGTTTGAACCGTCAGCGGGTTAAGTACGAGCATCAGAGGCCTGGTGGTTTACATCAGAGGATTGAGCTTCCTGAGTGGAAATGGGAGTAGATTACCATGGATTTTGTTATTGGAATTCCGCTAACTCGAAAGAAGTTTGATGCGATATGGGTTATTGTTGATAGGCTGACCAAGTTAGCACACTTCATTCCTGTAGCAGTCTCCTATTCTTTTGAGAGATTCGCCGAGATTTATATTCGGGAGATTGTTTGCCTTCATGGTGTGCCCGTGTCTATCATTTTGGATCGAGGTACGCAGTTTACCTCACGCTTCTGGAGAGCAGTTCAGCGAGAGCTGGTCACACGGGTAGACTTGAGCACAACATTTCACCCCCAGACGGACGGTCAGTCTGAGAGGACTATTCATATATTGGAGGATATGCTTTGAGCTTGTGTTATTGACTTTGGAGATTCGTGGTATCGGTTATTGCCTTTGGCGGAATTTTCTTACAACAACAACTACCAGTCGAGCATCCAAATGGCTCCTTATGAGTCCTTATATAGTAGGCGATGTCGGTCGCCGATTGGATGGTTCGAGCCGGGAGAGGCTCGGTTGATAGGTACCGATTTGGTTCAGGAGGCCTTGGACAAGGTCAAGATCATTCAGGAAAGGCTCCGTTCAGCTCAGTCTAGGCAGAAGAGCTATGCAGATCAAGGTTCGAGATGTAGCTTTCATGGTTGGTGAGCGGGTGTTACTCGTGTGTCGCCTATGAAGGGCGTGATGAGGTTTGGGAAGAAGGGCAAGCTTATCCCTAGGTACATCGGCCCGTTTGTGATTCTCGATCGAGTGGGAGAGGTGGCCTATAGACTTACGTTGCCGCCTAGTTTATCAACCGTGCATCCGGTTTTCCATGTATCCATGCTTCGGAGGTATCACGGCGATCCTACCTATGTGTTACACTTCAGTATTGTCCAATTGGACAAGGACTTATCCTATGAGGAGGATACGGTAGCTATTCTAGATAGCTGGTTCGTCAGTTGAGATCCAAGAGTTTTCCTTCTGTTCGCATTTAGTGGAGAGGTCAGCCTCCTGAGGCATCGACCTGGGAGTTCGAGTCTGATATGCGGAGCCGTTATCTCCATCTTTTTCCCGACTCAGGTACTTCTTTCTTTTGTCTGTTCGAGGACGAACGGTTTTTTTAGAAGTGGAGAATGTGACGACCCAAACGGTAATCACCTGTATTCCTACTCACTCTGTACTTCTGATGCAATGAAAACCTCACTTGGGGTTGCCTCGATTTGTGTGCACAGTCCAGGTGCGTAGCCGGAAAGTTTAAATATGAAATGTGAGAACAAGATAATAGATATTGGCATTTAAATTGATTAAGTTTGACTTCAGTCAACATTTTGGGAAAACGGACCCGGATTCGTGATTTGACGGTCCCGGAGGGTCCTTAGAAAAATATAGGACTTGGGTGTATGCCCGGAATCAAATTCCGAGGTCCAGGTCCGCGAAATAAATTTTTATGTGAAATTATTTTCTTAAAATAACTAAGGAAATTGGAAAATAAATTTGATTAAAAGACTGTGGTATCGGGCTCGTATTTTGGTTCTGACGCCCGGTACAAGTCTTATATGTGGTTTAAGCAATTGCTGTAAAGTTTGGTTGAATTTGGACATCACTTGATGTGTTTCGAAATAGAAACTCTAAACTTGATGTTTTATGGGAATTAGAAGGAAATCATGGGTCTTTAGGCCTAACTTGGTGATTTATGATGTCGTTTGGGCGATTTGATCGCGCGGATGAGTCCGTAGTATGTTTTTGAGTTTATATGTATGCTCGGTTTGGAGCCCCGAGGGCTCGGGTGAGTTTTGAGTAAGTCCCGGGAGGTCTTAGGCTTAGAAATAGCAGATGTTTGCAGATTCAGGAATTTCAGACCCCCAGCGTGCCCGCGGTCGACTCTGTGCAGTCCGCACTGGAATCTGCACGGCCGCGGTACATTTCTGCGCGGTCCACGTGTCTAGGTTCAGAGGGCCAGTGGTCCTAGGTCGACCAGCGCGGCCGCGTGCCATATTAGCATGGTTTGCGCTGGGAGATTCAGAGAGTGGGAATTTTGGTCCATTCCTCCAGCGCGGCCGCGCACCAAATCAGTGCGGTCCGCGCTGAGTGGGTTCAGAGAGGTCATTTCTAGTCCCTCAGCGCGGTTGTGGTGCACTTTTGCGCAGTCCGCTCTGAGCCTCCAGTAGGGTATAAAAGATCGGGATTTTCAGTCATTTTTCACTTTTCCAAAACCCAAAATACAAGTGGCGATTTTCTAAACGATTCTTCTTCTTCGAAACGATTATTAAGTAACTAGATGAGGAAAGTCCCGTATACGGGCCCAACATTGCAATTTTAAATTGTTATTTGTCGATTCTTAGTTAATTTTTTAATAAATAAATTACCATTAGTATATGCATTTAATCATGGATAGAGAATGATATTGGGGATCACAATTTACAATTAATTTATTTTTATAATTTACATATAATTAAGCTACAAATTATAACCTGTTTAAGTTGCTTCAATTAACATAAAAAGAGTATGTGCTATGATACTCACTTTAACCTCCGATTAACGTCAAACACACACACCAAATTGAAAAATTGATATCAATGGTATTATTACCCACAACATTTGAATATTTTACAGGAGAATACATTAAAAAGCTACAACTGTCATCTATATAGTAATAATTTTTCTAGATAAAAAGCATAGTAATCTATCTTTTGTAAACTAATCTTGAACACATCCAAATTGGTCTTGCAAGTGTTTCGACAGTGGAAATAGTTAGCTACTCGATGAAAGAAATGTCATTCCTTATAATACGATAAAAGTTGGGAAAAAACTATGATTTTACTTCATATCTTGTATACATCAAAATTAATTTTTTTAGTACAATAAGCAAAGAGAACTTCCAAGGGGATTTACATTCTTAATGACGCAATTTACTTCTTCAAACAAAGAGAACAACACTAAAACAAATATTAATATGATATAAATTATTTTTTGTATTATTATATTTTTTTACATGATATAAATTATTTTTTGTATTATTTTTTTTTTACATGATATAAATTGTAGAACTCAATATAGCATTTCAAATTATATTTTATTATAACTCATTTATAATAATGTTAACTGATGATAAAATAATAATCATTTGATAGAAGTGTATATTAATTATACGGATTTTAATTTTTTTCTCAATTTAAGGAGATGAGAGAAATGTTTTTATTTTTTATGGAATTATCATATGTTATTTTCATAATGAAACAATACAAGAATTAAAACAGGTAGTATTTAAGACGTATTTAAGACAGTTTATTGATAGTTGAAAACTTATCATGGAAGAATGGAGTTCAAACCATATAGATTATACTTTTACATCAATTAAGTATATAACATATAGCCTCCCGGTATAGTAGGAACAAATCTCATTACTTAAATTAACTTTTGAGGCTTAACAAACTATACTTTTTAAAATTACTTTTGAATATAAATTTTTTTCAGTTTGAAATCGCTTTCAACAAGTGTAGATAGATGAAACCATTTAATTTTCATTTTTAAACTGCTTTAAAATAGTAAAGGCATATTAAAATCTTATAAATATCTATCGATACTTCTTTTTGTTGCCCTATTATTTAAAAATTAATTTTACTTTCTCTATAAAAACTTCTACTATTTGACTAAAATAAAGTTAAAAATTTTACCAAATGAGAAAAAAGTTCACAGTACTTCTTGCAAAAATGTCTAATCAACACTGACATACTGTGCATCTAAGAAAAAAATTTCACACTACTTCATGCAAAAAGGAGAGCTGTATGGGTCCACATGTATCAAACATTACCTGTTAAGAAATGCAAGGAGGGGCGTTATTTAAAAAATAAAAACAATGCAGGAGACTTATAAAATAACATATATGCCCTTGGTCGACCATCTTTTCATTTTTATATATTAGAAATTTCAAACCTATTTTCTTTACTCCTTAACATCTTTAAACATAATTTCAACTTCAAAACAAGATCTCAATGGGGAAATTTGGGAATTTAGGGTAGAACTAGATTTTCTAAAATTGGGGGTGTTGGACCTCAATTCGAGGTCCGATTCCAAAATAACTTATATATTTGAGTTCATGGGGGAATGAGTAATCGGGTTTTGGTTCGAACCTCGGTTTTGACCAAGTGGTCCTGGGGCCTTTTTGACCTTTTGGGGTAAATTGATGAAAAAACTATAATTAGTCATCGGGTTTGATTTGTTTAGCACATATTGATAACGTGAAGTCCTTATTACATAGATTTGGTCGAGTTGGAGTCGAATTCGAGAGGGAAAGCAATTGTTGAGGATTGAATTGTCCGTTGAAGTTTGAGGTAAGTATTTGGTTTAACCCTAGCTTAAGGGAATAGGAGTTGAGTCTTGTTTGCTATTTGCTAATTGATCGAGTACGATGTATAGGCATGGTGACGAGTATCTATACATTGGTGTCTAGCATGACCGTGAGTTCTTAAAGGGTGATTATCATGATTTTTTTGTGAATTCCATGTTAATTGAGGATTTTTATATATTGTAAAGAACATGTGAAAAATATTATGAACATTTGATTTTCGTGGTGTATTGGCTCGGTGGTAATACGAATTGAAAAGGTATCCGAGATTATGAAATTCTTGGGAGCATTGGCTCAAGTGATCAAGTGAGATGTGAAGTAAGAAATGAAAGAAAGCTAATGAGTTATTGGTTATTCTCCTTTGCCGGGATATTGAAATTGTTGTTATTGTTCCCATGCCGGGATTTCTATTTTTGTTTGTCTATTCCCTCGCCCCATTGTTTGTGATTGTTGTTTGGGTGAGGACGAGAAACACGAAGGGTGATGCCGTGCACAATTGTGATATGAATACTAATGCACGAAGGAACATTCCGTGCCATGATATGAATACTAATGCACGAAGGAACATTTCGTGCCATGATATGATTTCTAATGAACGGAGGAACATTCAGTGCCATAATATGGTTACTAATACACGAAGAAATATTCCGTGCCATGATATGAATACTAATGCACAAAGGAACATTCCGTGCTATGATATGATTACTAATGCACGAAGGAACATTCCATGCCATGATATGAATACTAATGCACGAAGGAACATTCCGTGTTATGATATGATTACTAATGCACGAATGAACATTTCATGCCATGATATGAGTGTTTATGCACGAAGGATCATTCCGTGCCATCATTTTGTGAGGTAAAGCACGAAGGGTGAGGCCGTGTACTTTATATGATTGTTTTGGTGAGAACGAGTATATGATTGTTTTGGTGAGAACGAGAGTAAAAGCACGAAGGATGGTGCCGTAAAACTGAAGATTTCCTACTCTCGTTGATATTGTAGTTGTATTATTTCATTCCTTATTTATTGATTTTTATACCTGAACTGTTACAGCCCCTACAACATGTTTCCTTCCCTCTTGATTGGTTAATTTCTGTATACCTTTATATTGCATATATATATATATATATATATATATATATATATATATATATATAACCAACCACATGTGCTAGTAAGTACCTGACCTAACCCCGGCGAAGTAGTGACGAGGCTAGACATGCACTTACTAGCACATGTGGTCGGTTTATATATATATATATATATATATAACTGCACAGGCTTGTTTGATAGTCCGGTCTAGCCTCGCCACTACTTCATCGGGGTTAGGTCAGGCACTTACCAGCACATGGGGTCGGTTGTGCTGATACTATACTCTGTGCATCTTTTTGCACAGGTCCAGGATTTGAGCAGTAGTAGCAGCAGCATTAGCACGGGAGCTTACCTTCAGTCCTAGAGAGACCCGAGGTAGCTTGCAGGCATCCGCAGGCCCGGTGTATCCCTTTTATCCTTACTATGACTGTCATCTCTTTGTACCCGAGATAAACGGATTATGTTTTCTTTCAGGCTTTGTATGTAGAATTCCTTATATGTTCGTGAGTATGTGACTCCAGTCCCGGGGTAGAGATATGTTGGAACTTGTGTACCTTTGATCATTTATCTATGTTTAAGTCTTCCGCTTATGATTTTTACTTCCGCCGCCTTATTTAAATGCTATTAATTGTTTAAAGGGATAAGTGTTTAATAAAATGGTTGATTAAGTTAACTTGCCTAGCTCTTATTAGTAGACGCCATCATGATCCCCGAGGGTGGGAAATCCGGGTCGTGACACTTTATATATACCTAATAATGTTTATATAATATCTTTATAATATTAATTTTACATATTAACTTTGGCGTATAATTTTGATAAATTAATTTTCGTGAATTTATTATTTTATGTAAAATTTTAAGTTAATTTTATTATAAGTTATAATTGTACAAGAAATATATAATCATCTCAAAAAATGAATGGTGCAAATATAAAATATGAGATGTTATTGACTATGGATATTGTTGACTTCTTTTATACATTATTCGTTGTTGCTCTTGTCGCATAAATTCACGGCAAATATCGACAATATAATTCACATCCATCATTAATACTTTATTTTCTTCTTACATTTTTTTACTCTTAGTTTTTCTTTTTGAATAGTCAAAACTTCTTTTTTTGCCTCGGTTGCATTATTCATCGCCTCAACCATTTAATTATCTTCTGATTGGATTGTCTTCATATAATCTTCGTCAATTTTTCTCTTTATTTTTGCTTTCTTCACCCACTAGGCCGTTGTGTTGATGTGGAATCACTCGCAACATCCTTATTTAAATTTAGTGAAAAGGATGATAAGTTAGGAGATGATAGATAGAGTGAATCAGGGGTAGGACTCTCAGCCTCCGATGATGTATTAGTTGTTACGATCCAATTTCACTACAGGTCGTGATGATGCCCAACATAGTTCTCGGCAAGCCAATGCGGAAATATTAATGAGTTCTCATTCTACTTTACCAAACAATTCCAGCATTTTCTGAATTTGAAATTTGAAACAAGTGATAATTAACAATGAAAAACAATAATTAAACAACCCCAAAAGGAATGCCAACCAATGTTTGTGCCAAGACCTAGTGGCATAAGTGGATGGGCATCTAGTAGAATATACAAAATAATAAATTTATCCTATTGTCTGAAATAGAATAGACAGTCCAAAAATAAAGAGAGACTCCATCATGCTGCTGAACAGCCTAGGAAGGGAGCAGCTCACTGTGGAAATCTGGGCCTACTATCAAGAATGTGCACTAGACCGGTAGCCAGATCTACCTGCCTCAGATCCTGTACAATTAAGTACAGAAGCGTAATATGAGTATATAAATAATATGTACCCAGTAAGTATCCCGTCTAATCTCGAAGAAGTAGACACGAGAGATGACTTGACACTTACTAAGGTCAAGTAATATAAGAAAGTGTTATGTTAAGCATGGATGTCACAAATAAACAACAATTTATAGCAAGATGTGATAGGTCCTTTACTAGATAATATCGCAGTTAGCCATTTACATTTTAGGGCATTTAACAAAGTTAAATTCACAGAAAAATACCGAGCAAGAAACATGCGCAAATAGTGCCGAGGTCGTACGGCCCGATCCAATATAATAAAGTGTGCACGTCCGGAGGGTCGAATGGCGCAAATAATAGATGCATCTATTACCCCGTTTGCTAATCATTCGTGCGACGCGGTTAAATATAATTAAACACAACAAACAGTCAGACAGGGATATATCAGGAAAGCAATTATTCAAAGAATGTCAATTTCTCTTTAAAAGGTCAAGGAAATGAAGTTCCTCTTTATAAATTCATTTACCATATTCAACATGATTTAAGCAATCCAAACTAACCATAAATTTACAAGAATATCGTATAAAACATGTTTTTGGGTCCTATATGTAAGGCCCTAGAAAAATTCGCTAAGTAATTTAGGATTTCGTGGCACCAGGTAGGCTAATTATAATATTTTATGTGCTATTAACATGATGGGAATCAATTAGATTTGGTGTATGTGTATAGGTCTTTTAATAATTAATGTGGGGTCTAATGGGAGGCCTAAGTCTAAGTCAAGTTAGAAAATTTCATAATAGGCTAAAATCCCAAATGAGTTTGTGCAAGTCCACATTTTGAACAAGCATATCTAAATATGTATAAGGTTTTATGCGATTAAAAACCTATGATATGAAATTTCTTTGAGTCTAGTTTCCAACGCTTCAATCCGTTCGTCATTTGGACATTCCTACACAAAGTTATGATCAAATTACCAAAGACTGAAAAATGCGATCCTGTGTCGAATCTGCGATCGCAAATATGTTGCATTTTTGATTCTGTGATCGCAGATCTATCGCAGATCTATCGCAGATTGGGCCAATTTGGGCACCTATTTTGTGATGCATTCTACGGCCCACATTCTTGTTTTGCGGTCCATTCTGCGATCGCAAACCCGAATTTGGAGGGTTAATCCTCCTATTTTTATAACCCGACCCCATTTTCATAAATAGGTTGACGGGCTTCATTTGGGGTCATTTTCTACTGATTTTAGAGAGAGATGAGAGCATATAGAGAGAGAGAGAGAGAGAAAAGAGGGGCCTAGATTCATAATCATCTAAATCTTGCTCAAGTCTTCAAGAATCAAGGAAGATAACCATAGATTGTCCTCCATCCAGGTAAGTCCTACTTCCAAAATTTCATGAAAGAGGTTAAAGGTTCAAATATGTTGTGGGGGTTAGAAATAGGCCATGCATGTGAGATTAAGTTATAGTATGCGATGTTAAAGAACTAATATGTGTAGTTTATATTAAAATTGGTTGAGGGAGGAAGGAATTGTCATTTCTAAACCTTGTAGTCTACTTCACATGTTAGGTGTTTGATGAAATTCCTAAGAGAGTTGCACCATGGGTAATCTTCCTAATTATTAATCGATTTCTGCTATCTTCTTATAGATTATTATTGCTATAGGTGTTGGTGTATTGTAGAAACTCAAGGGAAAGCTCTTAGTATGTATGGCTAAAAACCCATCTTCTTAGAAATTGAGCTCCCATGATGTCCATGTAAAATTGTAAGTCCGGAATTTGATTGACGTAGTATTTGTTATTTCAAAGGAATTAGTATTGCAAGAATATATGTGAAAAGTGTGTTCCAATATGTTCAATATGCTATTCTTGATAAATCGGTGATATGTGAAGAACGTGGACAATATGCTGAATTGCCTAGATTTCAAGTTAAGTTTAAATCGTGATTATTATGCCAAATCATGTGAATCTCTCTCTGCTTACAACTTGAATTGCTCTTGTATGTGACCATTATCTTAAATTGTAAGTTTGATGTTGAAAGTGAAAGTGATGTGGAATGTGGCCTAGCGCCAAGTATGATGTGATAATTGTCGCCTTAAGTGCCTATGAATTGATATATATGAAATAAAGATTGAAATGAGATGATTGATAGAAAAAGGAAACACTTTGGTAAGGCGTCCTAGTCGATCGGGACGAGATCGGATGCCATGCTACACATATGGTGGTATTGTGCTGATATTGAAATCGGAATGCGAAAATTAAATTGTGATTGAGGTATACGTCTCAAATGAGCCGGCTTAGCCAATCGGGCCGTGATCGGACTCCGCTTAAGAAAGCGGTGGTATTGTGAATGATAGATGCAACAATATGGAATTCCCCAAACTAAAGTTATGGAAATTATGTGAAAGCTATGTGATCCCTTATTTGTATTTGATGATGTGGTGATTGTTTAAAGCTTTGTTGATCCTTATGATTTCTTTATTCTTGTATGATTGTTCTTTCTAATGAGATGGTGTTTAGTTATATATACTAGTGCTATTCGACGGCACTAACGTCCCTTTTGTCGAGGGCACTACATCTTTAAATGGATGTAGGTGTTTTCATAGCAGGCAGTGTTGGTCGCAGCTAGTGATGCATCTTCCTTTCAGCCGACTTGGTGAGCCCCACTTTATTTTGGGGTCTTGAATCATTGTTTATCATGTACTTTGTCTTTTGAGGTATATCCGGAGCCTTGTTGCCGGCATTTCCATATTACTCTTCAGTTGTATTTAGAGGCTCCGTAGACAGGTTATGGTAAAGTCGGGTATTGGAATTAAAATAGAAATATTGATATTTGGCAATGATGTATAAAACTTGTAATGTCTTTAAAATAGTGAACGAAGTTTCTAAT
Source organism: Nicotiana glauca (assembly GCA_026770625.1). Classification (NCBI taxonomy): domain Eukaryota; kingdom Viridiplantae; phylum Streptophyta; class Magnoliopsida; order Solanales; family Solanaceae; genus Nicotiana; species Nicotiana glauca. The sequence continues at coordinate 56,343 of MU735568.1, forward strand.
GGAAATGAAATAGAAACCGTTAATGACACGTTTATAGAATTTGATTAATGGTGTACATTTCCTCTTTATTCAAAGATGAATTTGGGTAGTATGAAACCTAACAGGACTGCTTAGTCAGGCTTGCTCGGTTGAGCACCGGTTGCACCCCTCGATTTTGGGGCGTGACAAACTTGGTATCAGAGCCTAAAGTTTTAAAGTTTCCTGAGATGTCTCGGAGCCGTGTCTAGTAGAGTCCTTCTTATCGGTGTGTAGTCGAACACACCTATAAGTTTGAGGCAATTATGACATTTAGGAATTTCACCCTTCTTTGATACTCGAGATTGTGCAGTAGAGCTCAAGATAGGGAGCTAATTTCCATTCTATGTCTTAATCTCAAGATGAGTACTTCATGATTTTGGAAGCAGTAAGGAGGGAATAACCCTACCATTGAATCTGAGTCAGATTGCCCAAGCGTTTGTTAGGAGAATTTATCGAGCCATGGAGGGATTGGTAGAACTTGTTGCTAAGGGGAGTACCCTTGTTCCTATCAATGTCACTGCACCACTAGATAATGTAGTATATTAGTATGTTACCAACATGCGTTAGGGATGTGGAGTCGAAGGGCATCGATTAAGTTATTACCTATTAACCTAATGTCACCAAGTAAGTCACTCCCTAGTACATCATTATGAACAACACAAAAACTTTACTCATTGCATGTCTACATCCTTATTGAAGAGTCCTCCTAAACATGGTCTTAATAAGATATGAGTCACAAAACTTGTGTGTACCTACCCCTTGAAGGAGACTTATTGTTCATGAATCCACTCTATTACAAATCCTCTTATTTACATTCTTGTGGAGTTAAGTTCTATAATCGCGTCATTGAATGGATTTATAACTCTAGGATTAATACTTCCCACTTTCTTTCCTAAATTCTCAACAAGGGACTATACCTGATGAATTTCTTATAGAACATTTTATTTAAATGGACACTATCTTCCCACTTGTGCCTATGAATGCACCGTCGTAATGTTTACCTATGTGGTGTCAAGTTCCATGTAAAGCATCCCAGTGTTGCAATCCTTCTCGAGTCACTCTTTTTCTCATTGGTGTATATGGCTTCTATGGTTTGAAAAATCACCCTACTATCTTGCGAGTATCATCATGAAAGCTTCTCAATGTCTAGTAACATAAGAGCATACCTTAAAACCTATCACATGAGTGCATGTCAATCGAAATGGTCATCGTGTGCATAAAGTCTCTCTGAAAATTGAGATCCTCACATCCCCGTCATAGGAAGAAGTTGTGTCGCCACCTTAGTATAACTTTCGTGTCCACTTGGGACATCCTACAGTAAGTAGCTCACTTTGTTCCTAGTATTGTGGTTGCCCATGACGTGGTCGTGTATTTCGGTTGGGAGTTAATATAGCAAGAGCATGTCCAGCTCATAACAAATGTTTATTTTCTCTTTACACCTCCACAACATGTATTAATTGTGTTCCTTAGTTAGTGAATTCATTGTGCTAGTTTCCCAACACTTGTTCGATAATCATGAGAGAACATATCCTTCTAGATGTCATTGTAACACTTTCTTTCTCGTATGAACCCTTACTAGGTTCTCCGTCAAGACCAAGCACACCTTTGGAGGTTATCACAGCACAACGCCTGTTTCTCCTATTTTCTGTCTTTCATTAGCATCTGGGTATTTCTCAAGTCAAAATCCATGGAGAACTCATTATGAACATCTGCAAACCTTCATGATTATTTTATACTATCTCATTGGGTTCCCACCTCACTTCAAGTTCATCAAGGGTTGATAGCATGTCGCAATTGCTGCGATTGAATGAACTCCTTTAGATAATGGATTACCTACACATGTACTAGTCCAATGACCTGCTTATCAGTCTAACTCTCGCCTTTTGGTTTTGGGTTGACCAAGGAGAAATACACCTAGTAACACCTCCATATGTCAAAGCCTTTCTCTCAGTCAAGTCTTACAACATCTCCCAATGTGGCTTGTAATATCTGGTTGTGTAGAAGTGTGCTGTAGTGCTTCATTATGAAGTAGAGTTGCTAAACAAAATTGGATTTTTGAATTCTGGAGCTATACATCAGGTGACTACATACAGAGATCTTCTTTCAGAAATTTAGCTTCTCGTAATCCCTTTATATTACTACCCTTCCTAGTGGTTACAGTGTAAAGGTTACTTCCATAGACTCTCTCACTTTATTTTCATTTACCTACTCTACTTGTCCCTGTGACTAGATAACCTAGGTTAAAATTCTCTGATAAATGCATTAAGACGTCTCATTCTTTCAAACTTATCCATGTGGGCACTTTGAGGCCTTGTTCTATACCAACTCATAATGGTTTTAAGTACTTTCTCGCCACTGTTAATGATTTTCTAGGGCTATGTGGGCTTGTCTCATGAGTTACAAAGGTAATGATTTCCCCTAAGTTCAAGCTTATATTGCCATGATTTTAGACCAAAGTGCGTCCCCTTTTCAAAAGTCTTAAATGGGTCATATTGGATGGGTTATGTGGCCTTTTGCTCACTCAACTTCTAGAATAATTGACTATGTCGTTGTCATGTGAGGGGAGTTTTGATACCCTTGGTATTCTACCTCCTTGGGTGGATATGAGTGTCATTTTTCTTTCTCCTCAGATCGTGATGTTAACCATTAGAACTCCTCTAACCAATACATAATTTCATCCCAATATTGAGATGTCCTAGCTACGTGGTTTCACCCATGAAGGGTTAAGATTAGATGCTTTCAGATTTTTGCACATATTTGGAAGACAAGTTGTTGTATCTTTAGTTATCTCATATAAGATCAATTATCAAGAAGGGTTAAGTTGTTTGAAATATGATAATCTCACAAGTGTTCAACTTTTTTTCATCCTCATGGGCTTGTGGCATAGGTTCCTTGTGTCAGTTAACTTTAGAGATGTAATTCAACTTCATGTATTGGGAAACCCATATAGCATTCAAGGTGCCAGAGTATGCTCATTCTTGATAAATGGATTTTCCCTACACTCCAGGAGGCGACTGGGTCACGTACCTGAATATTCCTCCTTAACGATTTCTATTGCCAATGTACTAGTTACCCATATGCCTCATTTGTCTGCTAATTGATACCTTCACAATGATTAACCATGTCAGTATTGTTAGCAGTAATATTCGTGCCTCTTAGCATATAACCTCATGAAATACTCTGCTCAGCACATTAATGGATTCCTGAATAATTCCAGCTTGATCTTGAATTCCGTTGCTCCTCATTGTATTAAATCTATTGGGTATTGAAGGTTCAAACATGTCAAATAGGAAGCATCCCTGTGTGATCACATATATTCGATAGGTAGTTTTATGGTCAGTGTATGATAGCACATCTTAGAGTAACTTTTGAAGGTCATCAAGGGTTTAGTGTGAGTGTTTACCTAGAGATTTAAAGTATTGGAGGGTGAACAGGTTATTCTTAACATTTTCCCCTAAAGATGTTATGTGAGTTGATAATGAAGGTTGCATAAGTGTATTCCACATTAGGCCGCACTAGGAGTGTGAAGTTTCCCCCTAGTTGTTCCCCATATATTTTGTGTATTCACATGTCTATGTCTACGAAGGTAGTTGGAGATCCTTTGTGTATCATTCCGGTGGAAATAATTGAAGGTGAAGTTAATGGATAGTTAGTTTATGTGAGGTATCTAGCTGTCATCCTTGTTAGATAAGTTTGGAGGTTGGGATTGTTTCCGTTAATGTGTTATGGCAAAGCTTGTAAGTCGAGGAGGCCACCTTTAAGGCCGAAAGTGTCGTGGAAAGATAATATTTTTGCTTGATTGTATAAAAATTGGTTTTGATTTGAAAGGTACCTTATAGGTGTTGTGATTTAAAAATATGCAGTCCATGTTCAGGTATCATTATAATAATGTAGCGCTTGTAGTGCAGAGATTAATGTTATGGATATATACCTCGTGGTGCTTTGTCGAGTTGTGGATGAGTTTTTAGGATGGTTTAGGTGGTTCTCTGGCAGGTGGATAAGCCTAGTTACAAAAGAGACTGCCAATATTTTTGAAAAATTTGGGAGTTAGTCAAAATTTAGGGACTTGAGGTAGGTGAGAAAAGGGATATATTGTTAAGCGTTTAGGGTGGACTCTACTCCTAATTCAAGGACGAATGATCCAAACGAGGGAGAATGTAAGGCCCCGAAAAATTCGCTAAGTAATTTTGTGGTGCCAGGTAGGCTAATTATAATATTTTATATGCTATTAACATGATGGGCATCAATTAGATTTGGTATATAAGTGTATAGGTCTTTTAATAAGTAATGTGGGGTCTAATGGGAGGCCTAAGTCTAAGTCAAGTTAGAAAATTTCATAATAGGCTAAAATCTCAAATGACTTTGCGTAAGTCCACATGTTAAACAAGCATATCTAAATATGTATAAGCTTTTATATGATGAACAACCTATCATATGAAAGGTCTTCGAGTCTAGTTTCTAATGCTTCAAACCGTTCATTATTTGGACATTCCTACACAAAGTTCTGATCAAACTACCAAAGACTGGAAAAATGCGATCCTGTGTCGAATCTGCGATCGCAAATATGTCTCATTTTTTACTCTGCGATCACAGATCTGTCGCAGGTTGGGCTAGTGTTGTCCAGTTTTGGGCACCTATTTTGCGATGCATTCTGCGACTCACATTCTTATTTTGCGGTCCATTCTGCGATCGCAGACCCGAATTTGGAGGGTTAATCCTCCTATTTTTATAACCCGACCCCATTTTCATAAATAGGTTGAGAGGCTTCAATTGGGGTCATTTTCTAGTGATTTTAGTGAGAGATGAGAGCATATAGAGAGAGAAAGGAGGGGCCTAGCTTCATGATCATCCAAATCTTTCTTAAGTCTTCAAGAATCAAGGAAGATAACCATCGATTGTCCTCCATCCGTGCAAGTCCTACTTCCAAAATTTCATGCAAGAGGTTAAAGGTTCAAATATATTGTGGGGGGTTAGAAATAGGCCATGCATATGGGACTAAGTTGTAGTATGCGGTGTTAAAGAACTAATATGGGTAGTTTATGTTTAAATTGGTTGAGGGAGGAAGGAATTACCATTTCTAAACCTTGTAGTCTACTTCACATATTAGGTGTTTGATGAAATTTCTAAGAGAGCTACACAATGGGTAATCTTCATAATTATTAATCGATTTCCACTATCTCCTTATAGATTTTTATTGCTAGAGGTGTTGGTGTATTGTAGAAACTTAAGGGAAAGCTCTTGAGTTATGTATGGCTAAAATCTCCTCTTCTTAGAAATTGAGCTCCCATGATGTCCGTGTAAAATTGTAAGTCCGAAATTTGATTGACGTAGTATTTGTTATTTAAAAGGAATTAGTATTGCAAGAATATATGTGAAAAGTGTGTCCCAATAAGTTAAATACGCTATTCTTGATAAATTAATGATATGTGAAGAACGTGGACCATATGCTAAATTGCCTAGATTTCAAGTCAAGTTTAATTCATGATTATTAGGCCAAATCATGTGAATATCTCTTTATGCTTACAACTTGAATTACTTTTGTATGTGCCCATTATCTTAAATTGTAAGTTTGATGTTGAAAGTGAAAGTGATATGGAATCTGAGTTGTGAAATGTGGCCTAGCGACAAGTATGATGTGATAATTGTGGCCCTAAGTGCCTATGAATTGATATATGTGAAATAAAGATTGAAATGAGATGATTGATAGAAAAGGGAAATGCCTTGGTAAGGCGGCCTAGCCGATCGGGCCGAGATCGGACGCCATGCTACACACATGGTGGTATTGTGCTGATATTGAAACCAAAATGCGAGAATGAAATTGTGATTGAGGTATACGTCTTACATGAGATGGCTTAGCCGATCGGGCCATGATCGGACTCTGCTCAAGAAAGCGGTGGTATTGTGAATGATAGATGCAACAATATGAAATGCCCCAAACTAAAGTTATGGAAATTGTGTGAAAGCTATGTGATCCCTTATTTGTATTTGATGATGTGGTGATTGTTTAAAGCTTTGTTGATCCTTATGATTTCTTTATTATTGTATGGTTGTTATTTCTAATGAGATGGTGTTTAGTTATACATACTAGTGCTACTCGATGGCACTAACGTCCCTTTTACCGGGTGCGCTACATCTTTAAATAGATGTAGGTGTTTCCATAGCAGGCAGTGTTGGTCGCAACTAGTGACGCATCTTCCTTTCAGCTGACTTGGTGAGCCCCACTTCATTTCGGGGTCTTGTACCGTTGTTTATCATGTACTTTGTATTTTGAGGTATAGCCGGAGCCTTGTTGCCAGTATTTTTATATTACTCTTCAGTTGTATTTAGAGGCTCCGTAGACAGGTTGTGGGTAGAGTTGGGTATTGGAATTAAAATAGAAATATTGATGTTTGGCAATGATGTATAAAGCTTGTAGTATCTTCAAAATAGTGAACGAAGTTGCTAATGGAAATGAAATAGAAATCGTTAATGACACGTTTATAGAATTTGATTAATGGTGTACATTTCCTCTTTATTCAAAGACGAATTTGGGTAGTATAAAACCTAACAGTCTTGCTCAGTCGGGCTTGCTCGGTTGAACGCCGATCGCATCCCTCGGTTTTGGGGTGTGACACTATACTACCCGAACTTAAGCATATTAGTGGCTACGCACTGACTCTCGTCACCTAGTGCATACGTAGCCCCCGTATTTAGTGGCAAATTATTCAATTATTTCACATATGAGGACAATTCCCTCTTACAAGGTTAGAAAGGAGACTCACCTCGCTCCAAAACATACTTCAAATATCAAGAACGTGCTCAAACCCTCAATTTGGAGCTGAACGATCCAAAACTAATTAAATGAGGTAGGAACTAGTCAACACAAGTTCACAAGTTCGTATTCTAACTATTAAAGTAATTTTCCAACCCTAAATACAAGTATCCTAAAATCCGTCCCCGGGCCCACGTGCCCCGATTCCGGAAATATTTTGAAGAAAGTTGTTCTCTATAACCTAAGGATCAAGAATATATGATTTCTACTTTATTCCATTACAAATTTCGTGGTTATATCTTGTTTTTACCAAAACCCTAGTTTTACTCTAACCCCATGATTTTTCACTAATCTTTGTGTGTTAAAACCCAAGTATTAAACTCAAAATAAGTAGGAATAACTTACCTCAAGATGCTAGGTGTAAATCTTCTCTCAAAAGCCCCAAAATCTCCCAACTTAGGAGTGGAAATGAGCCAATAACGGCTAACACTCGCAATAAATGAAGGTCACTGCTTCAGTGATTTCCGCATCTTCGGTTCTGGGCCGCACCTGCGCCCACCGTATCTGCGGAAAGGTGTCCGCTTCTGCGGAAATTCTACTGGGCCGTTTCTGCGAGGGAAAAGCCGCTTCTGCGGCTCCACTTCTGCGGATAATTAGCCGCTTCTTCGGCTTTGGGCTTGGTCTACCTTGGCCGCTTCTGCGAGAGAATGAATGCTTCTGCGGTTTCGCACCTGCGGCTAACCAACCGCAGGTGCGGTTATGACAGAAGACTGGAGCTTCAGCTCCTTTCCAAATTTTCCAACTTCACTCGAGTCTCGTCCAATTGACGCTCGGGGTCCCCGGGCCCACCCGAATATATCGACAAGTTTGAAATCATAAAACGGACTCTCTCGAACCCTCGAAATGCCTGAAACACCGCTAAATCTAAGGATCACCCCTTAAAACCAATCGAATCAAGCTTATGAACTTCAAGTTCTTCAATTACTTCAAATGCGACGAAATACCCTTACCTACTCAGATTGACACCAAACTTTGTGTGCAAGTCTTAAATGGCAATACGGAACTATTCCCGATCTCGGAACTCCATTCGAACCTCTTTAACACAAAAACCTACTCCAAACCAAATATTTAAGAACTTCAAAATCCTTAAGGAATCAACTTTCACCATTAGGCACCAAAACGCTCTCAGGTCATCCAAAACCCGATCCGGACATAAGCCCAAGTCCGAAATCATCATACGAACCTGTTGGAATCCTCAAATTCAAATTCCTAGATCGTTTTCTCAAAATGTTGACTGAAGTCAAACTTGGACTTTTAGGCCAACCTTAAGGAGCAAAGTGTTCCGATTTCAACCCAAACTCTTCCAAATCCCAAACCAACCATCCACGCAAGTCATAAATCAGTAAAAGTAAGTACGGGAAGTCTTATTTAGGGGAACAAAGTTCTAAAAAGCAAAACAACCAGTCGGGGCGTTACATTCTCCACCTCTTAAACAAACGTTCGTCCTCGAATGGGTTTAGATTCATACCTTAAGTGCCGAATAAGCGTAGATATCTGCTTCGCATGTCCTTCTCGGACTCCCAGGTCGCCTCCTAGATTGGTTAGCCCCTCCACTGGACCTTTACTGCAGAAACCCTCTCGGATCTCAACTGGCGCTCCTAGCCTATCTATAATGACAACTAGCTCCTTCTTGTAGCCCAATCTCTCGTCTAGCTTAATAGTGCTGAAGTCTAACACATGAGACCAGTTGGCGTGATACCTCCAAAGCATAGACACATGAAAAAATGGATGGACTCCCGATAAGTTGGGAGGTAAAGCAAGCTTATATGCAACTTCCCCAACTAGTTTCAACACCTCAAATGGGTCAATAAACCTTGGGATCAACTTGACATTCTTCCTGAATCTCATGACACCCTTCATCAGCGAGACTCTCAAGAGAACCTTATCGCCGACCATGAATGATAAATCATGCGCCTTCTGATCCGCGTAACTCTTCTATCTGGACTGTGCTGTGCGAAGTCTTTCCTGAATCAACTTCACCTTTTCCAAGGCATCTTTTACCAAATCTGTACCATACAACTTAGCCTCTCCGGGCTCAAGCCACCCGATAGGAGAAAGACATCTCCGACCGTATAAAGCCTCAAATGGGGCCATCTCGATGCTGGACTGATATCTATTGTCATAAGCAATCTCGGCCAAAGGCAAGAACTAATCCCATTATCCTCCAAAGTCAATCACACATGCTCTAAGCATGTCCTCCAGAATCTGAACTGTCCGCTCTGACTGTCTGTCAGTCTGAGGATGAAATGCAATGCTGAGCTCCACACGGGTCCCCAACTCATGCCGAACAACTCTCCAAAAATGGGAAGTGAACTGAGGGCCTCTATCTGATATGATGAAGACGGACACACCGTGCAACCGGACTATCTCCCAAATGTAAATCTGAGCCAACCTCTCTGAAATATAAGTAGTTACAATTGGGATAAAGTGTGTCGACTTGGTCAACCTGTCAACAATGACCCATACTGCATCAAACTTCTACAAGGTCCGGGGAAACCCAACTACAAAGTCCATAGTAATGCGCTCCCACTTCCACTCAGGGATAGGCATCTACTGAAGTAGGCCACCTGGCCTCTAGTGTTCATACTTAACCTGCTGGAAATTCAAACACCTAGCCACATACCCAACTATGTCTTTCTTCATCCGTCGCCACCAATAATACTGTCTCAGATCATGATACATCTTCGTAACACCTGGGTGAATAGAATACCGCAAACCATGTGCCTCTGCTAGAATCCTCTCCCTAAAGCCATCAACATTAGGAACACATAGGCGACCCTGGAGTCGCAGGACACCATCCTCGCCAATAGAGACCTCCTTGGCACTACCATGTAGCACCATTTCTCTAAGAACTGCCAAATGCGGATCATCGAATTGCCGGGCCTTGATCTCCCCTAATAATTAAGACTGAGCAACAACACACGCAAGGACTTAGTTGGGCTCTGAAATATCCAACCTCACAAATCTGTTAGCCAAGGACTGAATTTCCAAGGCTAGTGGCCTCTTCTCAGCTGGAATGAATGCAAGCTACCCATACTCTCTGCTTTCCTGCTTAAGGCATCCGCAACCACATTTGCCTTGTTCGGATGATAAAGAATGGTGATGTCATAGTCCTTCAGTAGCTCAAGCCATCTACGCTGCCTCAAGTTGAGATCCCTCTACTTGAACAAGTGCTGTAAGTTGCGATAATCAATGTAATCCTCACATAACACCCCATACAGATAATGCCTCCATATCTTAAGAGCATGAACAATCACCGCCAACTCTAGATCGTGCATAGGATAATTCTTCTCATGAATCTTCAGATGACAAAGCATATGCAATAACTCGCCCCTCTTGCATCAATACACAAACTAAGCCAACACGTGAAGCGTCGTAATATACCGTATTCCTGAACCGGAAGTCAACACAAGAACTGGTGATGTACTCAAAGCCGTCTTAAGCTTCTGAAAGCTCATATTACAATCATCAGACCAACAGAAAAAAGCACCCTTCTGGGTCAATGAGGTGATGCAATAGATGAAAAGCCCTGCACGAATCACCGGTAATAACCTGCTAACCCCAGGAAACTCTTGATCTCGGTCACTGAAGTAGGACATGGCCAACTCTGAACTACCTTAATCTTCTTGGGATCCACCTTAATACCCTCTCCTGACACAATATGCCCCAAGAATGCCACTAACTCTAGCCAAAACTCACACTTGGAGAACTTAACATATAGCTTCTTCTCTCGCAAGGTCTGAAGCACTACTCTCAAATGCTGCTCGTGCTCCCCCAGGCTACGTGAGTATATCAAGATGTCATCAATGAAGACAATAACAAAGGAATCAATATAAGGTCTGAACACCCTGTTCATCAAGTCCATAAATGTCGATGGGGCATTAGTAAAGCCAAAGGACATCACTAAAAACTCATAATGACCATATCTAGTATGGAAAGTAGTCTTCAGAACATCTGAGTCCGGAATCCCCAATTGATGATACCCTGATCTCAAGTCAATCTTAGAGAATACCTTAGAACCCTGCAACTGGTCGAACAAATTATTAATACGCGACAACGGGCACTTGTGCTTGATGGTAACCTTGTTCAAGTGGCGGTAATCAATGCTTATCCGCATGGTACCATCCTTCTTCTTTACAAACAACACTAGTGCACCCCAAGGTGATACACTTGGTCTAACAAAATCCTTTGCCAACAACTCCTCAAGCTACTCCTTAAATTCCTTCAACTCTTTCAGAGCCATACAGTATGGTGGGATAGATATAGGCTGGGTACCTGAAGCCAAATCAATATAGAAATCGATATCACGATCCGGTGGAATGCTAGGAAGGTCAGAAGGAAACACATCGATGAACTCTCGAACTACTAGAACTGAATCAATCGTTGGAGACTCTATGGTGGTGTCCTGAACATAAGCTAGATAAGCCAAACACCCCTTCTCGACCATATGTCGAGCCTTCAGAAAAGAGATAACCCGGCTAGACATATCAACTGAGGAACCCTTCCACTCCAACCTTGGCAACCCTGGAATTGTAATGTAACAGTCTTGGCATGGCAATTTAGGATAGCGTGATATGGGAATAACCAATCCATGCCTAGGATGACCCCAAAGTCGATCATATCAAGAAACATGAGATATGCTCTAGTCTTAAAACCACAGAATATGACCACACATGACCGGTAGATCCGATCTACAACCATAGAATCACCCATAAGAGTCCATACGTGAATAGGAGTTCCCAAAGGCTCATGAGGAACAACCAGGAAATGCACAAACAGAGATGACATATATAAATAGGTAGACCCTATATCAAATAGCACTGAAGCATCTCTACCACAAATGGAAATAATACCTGTGATAACGGCATCTGAGGCTAATGCATCTGGTCTGGCCGGAAGGGCATAGAATCCGGTTGGAGCGTCGGCTAGCTGGCCTCTGCCTGACTGAGTAGTAGCTGGCTAACCTCTCCCCCTGGCCTCCACCTCTAGGATGGCCCCTACTTGTCTGTCCCCCACCCCTGGGAGGCTGGGCAACCAGTGCTGAAATCATAGGCTACTGACCCTGCTGTACTGCCTTGCCTCGAAGCCTGGGGCAGGTCCTCTTCATGTGACCCAAATCTCTACACTCATAACAACCTCTCGGCACCATAGCTTGCTGTCCGAAAGCCTGCCCCTGATGGCCAAATACCCATCGGAATTAGAACTCTTTGGCATAGGACTGGAATAGGAACTAGAAGAACCCTGGGGACCTGAATACCCACTGGAGGAGGCCTGAACAACTGGTGGGCGGTAAGAACTCTCTGGTATGGCCCTGAAATAGGGGCTCACTAGAGCACCTCGAGCAGGTGGTGGTGCTGAATATGGGGGCCTACTAGGCTGGCCCCTCCCAAACTGACCTTTACCCCTAGCCGGGGCACCTCTAAAATCTCCAAAAAATCTAGCCCTCTTGTCCTACTGCATCTTCTCCCTACCCCTCAAACGTTAGCCCTCAATCCTCTGAGCAATCTCTACCACTAGCTGATAAAGAGTCTCCATCTCTATCTCTCGGGCCATGTTGGACCTTACGACAGAATTCAACACTGCAATGAACCTCCGCACCCTCTCTGCATCAGTAGGAAGTATCATCAATGCATGACGGGATAAATCAGAAAACCTTGCCTCATAGTCAGTCACAAACATCTGACCCTGCTCCAGTTGCTCAAATTGATACCGTAGCTCTTCCCTCTCAGAGGGTGGGATATACCTATCTAGGAATAACTGTGTGAACTGACCCCAAGTGATGGGAGGAGAATCTGTTGGTCTGCCAAGTACATACGACTGCCACTATCTATGGGCCTTGCCCTCTATCTGAAAAGTAGTGCAATCAACCCCATGCGACTCTAAAATCCTCATGTTGTGCAATCTGTCCCTGCACCTATCAATGAAATCCTGGGCATCCTCATGACACCCCCCGAAGACACAAGGGTGTAGTTTGGTCTATCTATCTAATAACTTCTACGGATTACCATCCGCAGCTGGTCTAGGCTCGGGCACCACTGCAGCAATTGGCTGAGCCCCATCCGCGAGTAGTGCACCCGGAGTCTGATACACTGCAATTGCATGGCCAGGAGACTGAGTAGTAGGGGTCTCTGCTCCCTCTCCCGACTGTGATGTAGCTGGATATGTTGGAAATAAACAAGCCTGAGTCATGGTGTCCATTAACCGCAGTATACAACCCATGACCTCCTGGAAACCCGGTGCTGTCATGAAGTTTATTTGGGTAGGCTCAGCAACGGGCACCTCGCCCTGCTCCTCAATGATAGGATCTCCCACAAGATCCACCAGTGGTGCTATTGGAAAAGCTCTGGGACACCCTTGTCCCCTACATCGGTTCGGTGCCTTCCCCCGGCCTCTGCCTCGGCCTCTAATAATGGGGGGAGTAGCTCCTCCCGGGTCTGGAACATCTATCGTGTGTGTCCTCACCATCTGTGAGAGAATAGAAGAGGAAGATTTAGTATACCAACCACTGCACGATAGGAATGAATAAAGAGTAGTTTCCTAACAACCTATAGCCTCTCGAAGATAAATACAGATGTCTCCGTACCGATCCACAAGACTCTATTAGGTTTGACCAAGATTGTGAGACCTATTGTAACGACTCAACCGATCGTTTTGAGACCTAACGTGTCATTCAGTAGTCTGAGGCCATGAGCAGCTTCATTTCAAGTATTGTGACTTGTACGTGTGGTCGGAACTGAATTTCGGAAAGTCCAGAGTTAAATTGGAAGGAGTATTCTTATTTTGGAAGCTTAAAGTTGAAAGATTGAACTAGGATTGGAATTTTGAGTAAACAACCTCGGAATCAGGATATGAAGGTTCCAGTAGGTTCGTATAATGATTTCGAACTTGGGCGTATGCCCGGATTGGGTTTTGGATAACCCGGGAGTGTTTTGGCGCCTATTGTGGAAGTTGGTATTTTGGAAGAAATTTGATAAGTTTGGTTTGAATTGCACTTCAGTGTTATCAATGTCTGCTTGGGATTTCAAGATAGTGAATAGTTCCGTATGGTGATTCTGGAGCTGGGGGCATGATCGGAAGTGATTTCGGAGGCCCGTAGGTCATTTTGGAGCCATTTGGCTAAAGATAGAAATTTGAAGATTTTTGAAAAGTTTGACCGGAAGTGTACTTTTTGATATTGGGGTCAGAATCTGATTCTGAAAGTTGGAATAGGTTCGTAATGTCAAATATGACTTGTGCGCAAAAATGGAGGTCAATCGGACAAGATTTGATAGGTCTAAACACCGAAAATAGAAGTTTGAAGTTCTAAAGTTCATAAAGCTTGAATCGGGGTGTAATTCATGATTTTAGCATTATTTTTTATGTGAATTGAGGCCTCGAGCAAGTCCATAACGTGTTTTGGGATTGGTTGGTAGGTTTGGTTGAGGTCTTGAGGGCCTCGGGTAGATTCCGGATGGTTAACGGATCGAGTCCGGATTTTGAACAAGGGACTGGGACTGCTGCTTCTGGTATTTCTGCTTTTGCGGATTTGGGACCGCAGAAGCTGCCCCGCAGAAGTGACCCCGCAGAAGCGAAGAAGAAGCCGCAGAAGCGGCTGGAGGCGGAGCAGCCCAGGACCGCAGAAGTAGCCCAAGATCCGTAAAAGCGGAACCGCATATGCGGTGGGCCGTCCGCATAAGCGAAAATTGGGTTGGAGCCCAGTAACGCAGAAGCGGCATTTTTGACCGCAAAAGCGTAACCGCATAGGCGGAAATAATTTCACAGAAGCGGAAATGATTGGGCAGTATTCGGGGTTGAGTTTATTTCAACCCCATTTTTCTTCCATTAGAGTCGATGGGGAGCAGCTTTGAGGCGCCATTTTTGTCACTTGTCATGAGGTAAGTAATTTATGCTAGCTTTGGGTTTAATACAAGGTTTATACATAGATTTGGGGATGATAATTGTAGAAAAACTTGGGGTTTGAGGAAAAACCTAGAAAATTAGTGTTATTAAATTTTGACCACGATTTTGAGTATGGAAGTAAGAAAAAATCATATATTTGAGTTCGTGAGTTCATGGGTAAACTTTATCTTCGAGAAATTTTGGATTTCGGGCATGTGGGCCCAATGGCATTTTTGTCAACTTTTCCTTCGGGGTTAGGAATTGTTACAAATTGGGTTGTAAATTTTAATCGAGCTTATATTAATGGATTTGTATAATCATTGGCTAGTTTTGGAGCATTGTATGTTGGTGCAAGTCTTCGGAGGAATGAAGAATGCCGTTTATGAGTCTTCGGGGCGAGGTGAGTCTCCTTTCTAACCTTGTAAGAGGGAATTATCCCCATAGGTGAAATAATTGATTATGTTCTCCTATTTGTGGGGGCTACGTATGCACGCGGTGACGAGAGTCCGTGCGTAGCTACTATTATGCTATGGTCCGGGTAGTTAGGACCTAAAAACATGTTATACTTGGATTAATTATGAACCCATTGATAGTTTGAATTGCTTAAATCATATTGAATTAATAAGTAAATTTCTAAAAGGATCAAACTTCATTTCTTAAAGATTGTTAAAGGAGAATCAGTATTAATTGTATAATTTCTCCCCGATGAATTCTTAATTGACTACTTGAGCATGTATTTTATGTACACCTGCGTCGCATGCCTGATTCGCGAGCAGGGTATGTGTTTATTTATGGAACGGGCCGAACACCTCGGCAGATTAAATAGATGCATCTATGGTTCGAGCCGTTCGACCCTCGGCAGTGCACAGTTTACATTCCTGTTGGATCGGGTCGTCGCCTCAGTGTGATTTACGCATGTTATTTGTCGCTTGAGGATTTTTAAACGTGAAATTTACCCTTTGCAGCTTGATATAAACTGATAATATAATAAAGAATAAACCTTGAAAGCCCTTGATTATTTGTTGAAGGTGTTTACCTATTTTCTGGCTTCACGAATTAAAACTACAATATAAATCCATGATTTCATTCACATTTCTTGAATATTGTTAATTGACCTTTAGTGAGTGTCGGCGTTAGCCATCTCGTCTCTACTTCTTCGAGATTAGGCGGGATACTCATTGAGTACACGTTGATTATGTACTCATACTACACTTATGTGCATTTTTGTTGCATAGGTATATATATACCTCTAGCGGCCTACTTGGCGTAGCAGCGCGGATGATTTGGGGACTAGGTGAGCTGCATTGTTCGAGGCGACCCGCAGCTGGTGTAGTTCCTTTCAGCATTTTTATATTTATTCCCTATCCATTGTATTTCGGACAGATGTTGTATTTTATCTTCCTTATCAATAGATGCTCATGCACTTGTGACACCGGGTTGTGGGATGGTTTTTGAAAGTTGTGTACTAATAGTTATTACTTAATTTGAATTGAAGTAGAGATTGTTTTAATTATAAAAAATGGAAGGAAAAATCCAAGATTTTCAAAGGTATTAAAAGGGAATTTAATTTATAATTTAGTTGGCTTGCCTGACAGAGGTGTCCGGCGCCACAACGACCCTTAGTGGATTTTAGGTCGTGACAACATGGTATCAGAGCACTAGGTTCCCGTCGGTCTCACGATTCATGAGCAAGTCTAGTAGAGTCTCACGGATCAGTACAGAGACGTCTGTACTTATCCTCGGGAGGCTACAGGGCTGTTAGGAGTACTTCCCTTATTGAATTCCTTATCGTGCGGTTCAATTCCTTTGAGGCTTATGCCTTTGACTTCTTCCTACTCAATCTTACGCTAGGCTTGTTATAAATCAAAAATTGAAGGATTGTAATGGCACTACAAATGTGGTGCGGGATGATTCTTCCGGTATAGTTGATTGGACTAATATAGTCGTCTTATGGAAGGATATTCTAGTGTTCAGCTCAGTGATAGAACTTCTAAGAGCCTTGAGGCTAGGCACAGGTTGGCACGATGCTTATGAGCGATTATTTTGCAGTATTGGTGTGATGGTAGTATGTTTGCCCCCGCCTCGGGGCAATGAATGATTTGAAGGGAGGCTTACTCAGTATGTAATCAAGGGGTTCAGTCTTTAATTCCCAGTAAGGGAAAGGCAGTCGGATTAAGGATGGTCAGATGTAGGTTGGTGGAAGTAATGAGACTTGGTAATTGCAAGCGTGGTGGAGCTTTCTTCTATGATAGGGTGTCGTGGCCCTAATGGAATGAATCTAGTTCGTCAATGTTATAATCTGCTATAATTCGCCTTTATGGCAGGATATTGTGAAATACTATTGGAGATACAACTGTCAGATATCGCATGGTGCGGTGGTTTAGGATCGAATTAGAATTTCTAATGTTGACGATTTGAGAAAGTGACCTTCGGAAAAGTTTGGAGTTAGTAGCAAATTGTGGATTCAAGTTCTATGAAGATAAATTTTATTAAGACAACGATTGAGCAGCAAAAGATGAAAAGGACATGTGGGAAGGGTCAGGCAGAGTTTTAAACTTCTAAAAGGCCATGCTTAGGGAGTGCAGGCCGAGCAGTTGATTAAAGAAGTGAGTTTGCCCAAAGTGGGAGGGCAGCGGAGCTGCGTAGGGGCTTGGTAATAAGGTGACTATGCGCCTTAAGGGGAGTTTGGAACGATTAGAGAATATTGGTGCTTGGTTATTGGGGTCTACGGATCTAATTTGAAGTAGGGATTCTTGTGCGGCCGTAGATTTAATATAACGGAAAGGAGCCACCTTAAATGAAGAAGGTGGTAGCATGACTTTGAATTGAAAGGATGTTGTCGCACACTTAAATGATGTCCACGAGGGGTAAATGGACCTGTGTAGTAGTTGGAAAGTGAGCTCATACCCAGTATAGGTTATTGATATCGAAGTGATTGTGCCCCGTGCAACGGCGTTGGGAGAGGCTGGGGAGAGCTTCTATAGGTGGGTTACCCAAGGGAGCAGGTTAGCGGTCGCGTGGTTGGCAAGGCTTTTGCGAAGAATCCTATCAGTTATATAGCAAGGGAATCAGTTGTGCAAATATGTTGATGAGTTAGAATATAAGAAGGGGTTTTACAGAAAGCTTTCGAGAGCTTTGGTGGTTGATTGCGCGAGGTTATGTCAATAAAAGATAAAGAGGACGGGTGAATTCCAGATTTGTGGTCTGATGGCCTCAAGCTAAGTGGGAGAGTCCCACCGCTTATGATATGGTTGCAGAGTAAACTGCTCGTGAGGTTTCTGGTTATTAGCATATTGATGTGTTATTCCAGCTACGGGAAAAGACCATAAGTGGTAAAATGAGTAGATGAATTGTTGGGGGCATGTTATGGTCGGCTTTATTGGCTCATGTTCAGATTTGGGGGAAGGATTCAAGATTTATGCCTTGTATAGAAGCGGGCTTAAAGGGGAGTGATTCTGCCAGGTGCTTCGTTGAGAGGTTATTAATGTACTAGAAGATTCATGGAGTTGATTATATTCGAGACCAAGTCAGAGCGGGTGGCTCTCAACAACTATCCTAGTAGATCCCAAGGGATAAAGTGTGGTGCCCAATGATTTCAAGCCTATGAGTACGGTTAAGGATCCAGATTTGTAACAGCTTATGAAAAGGTGCCCAGAATATTCTATGATATTTTGACTTGTGGTGTAGCATTTGTGAGATATGAAATAGTTCATGGGATTTGAGACAGCATGGTCTCGTGACTCAAGGCCACTCGGGGTGAGTGTAGAGGGAGTATGTTATGTGTTGAATAGAGTTAGTATTATTTCCAGGGCAATCAAGGATAAACTGGAAGGAGGCAAATTGATTAGCCATAGTTGAATTGGCATATTGGGTTCAGTGATCAGTTAATTCAGCGCGATCAAGATATGCGTATGATTTATGGCGGTACGTGTGAGGCTTGTCGGCCGCTGTAATTGATGTTATTCAGAAGCATTCTTCTGATATGGCTTATTAAGTGGAAGTGAATTCCGGAAGGGCTATAGTGGCTTGGACCACTACTTAGAGATTTGCATATCCTACGACTATGGGAATTTACCTGTGTGTTGCTATGATTCTCCTGAAGTGAGTTAAGTAAAAAGTTCTTATATGATGAAGTGTTAAAATATTATTGATTTTGGAGTTACGATGAAAATCGTGTTCTATCGTATGTTGGCACATTGGGTGCAGTGAGTAGCATGGAAATTCGAAGTGCGGATCGCGATTGCAGTTTGCTATTGGTAAGGATGTAAGGATGTCACGAGCTCGGATGAGCAAGAAAAGGGTGGAATATTTAAAGTAAATTGGTATTGTATTCAACGTCATCGGAGATCGATGTGTTGTGAAAGAGGCTTTGCATTCTGGTTAAGGATTCTTGTTTGCTTCTCAGCGTTAGTGCGGCCGATGGTTTAGATGTGCGGACCCGCTATTTATTTCAGAAGATTGCGGGAACGTGTTCCACGAGAAGATTGTACCAGTGTGGCATGTAGCCACTTGTTTGACTAAAGATTTAAACCAAGTATGAGGAATTTGGGTAATATCATTACTTTTAGAATTTAAGCCTGGAGGGCACTTTGTTTATTGGGTTATGAACCGAGGAGGTTTGCACCGGTTATGACGGTTGTTCTTGTGTGTTATGAGAAGAGGGAAATTAGTATGGACCTTTGAAAGGTTATTGGCTTAATTTTATATGATCAGAATCGACTTGAGGTCGGTAGATGGGTTTAAATGTGAATATGGGCTCTATGACAGGCCAGTTGGGTTTATTTCAGTAACGCGCTTCTTATGGAGTAGTCAGGGTGTCATCTCGTTATCAGATATTTCATGAAGTGATACATTGCAATGTGTGAGTTGTGAGACAGCCTAAGAAATTGTGTAGGTGTGAGGACCTGCGTGGGAATGTCGTATTATGAGCAAAATGGCTCTTGAGATTCAAATTATATATCGCACCTCAGTTGTGCTTGATTTTCATAGCTTATGGCGCTATATGTCCCCCAGGGATGGTATTATGCACTTAGTGTGCTTATGACCAAATTCGATATCTTGTTGTAATGGGCAATTTAGCTCGATGTATATCTCCTTATGTGAGTTCTATGTGTGGATCAGTTGGCACGCCGCCATGGGTATGTTATTTGGATCAGGTGGCACGCCGCCATAGGTACGTTATTTGGATCAGGTTGCATGCCGCAACAGTGTGATGTTCAGTACAGTTCCCCTATTTGCCTTTATGTGTTCTATTTCCCATTTTCCGAGGAGAGCTTGTTCTAGCTGTGAGCCTGCGTCGCATGTATGATTCGCGAGCGGGGTGTCTGTTTAGCATGTTACATGCATCGCATGTATGATTTGCAAGCGGGGTAATTAGATCTCCTTTTCAGAGTTTGTTTCCTTCTGTATCACATTCTAATTGGTAGCCTATTGGCACATAGTAGCGTCATATGGGACTTTTGATTGTGTCCGATGTGGCTTATTGCCTGAGCAGTTCGTACTGGGTGAGACGAGATTATTGGATTTAGAACCAGTGCAATTGGATTATATGAAGGTTATTAAGGAGCTAAGATCATTAGATGGTTCAGGAAGAGGCAATGACTATTGTCAGGGGTATAGACCTAATGATTTGTTGATTCAACAGTTGGTTATGAATTTTGGCACATCTCTTCCATCGTGTCGGTATTGTAAAAGTTAGAGCAAGACCCATGTAGGTCATGAGGTGTAGTGGGAGCATCGGATCCATGGAATTTCGATTAATTCAATCAGAAGGGTTATTGTGGTCCTATGAGTAAGTGATGCAAAGTGTGAATTCAACAAAGTTATGCAGTCGTGTTTGAGTACAACGTGTAGTGATTGATATGGTGATCGTATGTTGGAAACAGGCCTAGCATAGAAATTCCAGATGTTGGAATTGGGCTCTAAGGCTTATTTGTTGAATAAAAGGGAATATCTTCAGAATTTATCGAGCTAATGTGGTCAACTAAGTTGTGGTAGCACGGGAAGGTGCATGAGAAGTTAAATAGTGATTTCAGACTACATCAGTGTAATTCTCAGCACGTTCGAGGACGAACGCATGTTTAAGTGGGAGAGAATGTAACGATCCGACCAGTCGTTTTGAGCCCTAATGCGTCATTCAGTAGTCTAAGGCCATGAGCAGCTTCATTTAAGGTATTGTGGCTTGTACGTGTGGTCGAAACTGAATTTCGGGAAGTCCAGAGTTAAATTGGAAGGAGAATTCTTATTTTGGAAGTTCAAAGTTGAAAGAATGAACTAGGATTAGAATTTTGAGTAATGACCTCAGAATCGGGATCTGAAGGTTCCAGCAGGTTCGTATAATGATTTCGGACTTGGGCGTATGCCCGGATTGGGTTTTGGATAACCCGGGAGTGTTTTGGCGTCTATTGTGGAAGTTGGCATTTTGGAAGAAATTTCATAAGTTTGGTTTGAAGTGCACTTCACTGTTATCAATGTCCGTTTGGGATTCCGAGTCTGTGAATAGTTCTGTATGGTGATTATGGAGTTGGGGGCACGATCGGAAGTGAATTCGGAGGTCCGTAGGCCATTTTGGAGCCATTTGGCAATAGATAGAAATTTGAAGGTTTTTGAGAAGTTTGATCGAAAGTGGACATTTTATATCGGGGTCGGAATCTGATTCCAGAAGTTGGAATAGGTTCGTAATGTCAAATATCACTTGTGCGCAAAATTTGAGGTCAATCGGATATGATTTGATAAGTCTAAACACCAGAAATAGAAGTTTGAAGTTCTAAAGTTCATAAAGCTTGAATCGGGGTGTAATTCATGATTTTAGCGTTGTTTGATGTGACTTGAGGCCTTGAGCAAGTCCGTAACGTGTTTTGGGATTGGTTGGTAGGTTTGGTTGAGATTCCGGGTGCCTCAGGTGGATTCCAGATGGTTAACGGATCGAGTTCGGAGTTTGAAGAAGGGACTGGGGCTGCTGCTTCTGGTATTTCTGCTTCTGCGGATTTGGGACCGCAGAAGCGGCCCCGCAGAAGCGAAGAAGAAGCCGCAGAAGCGGCTGGAGGTGGAGCAGCCCAGGACCACAGAAGCGACCAAGATCTGCTAAAACGGAACCGCATATGCGGTGGGCCGTCCGCAGAAGCAAAAATTAGGCTGGAGCCCAGTACCGCAGAAGCGGCATTTTTGACCGCAAAAGCGGAATCGCATAGGCGGAAATAATTCCGCAGAAGCGAAAATGGTTGGGGCAGTGAGGTTTTTAAAATTCGGGGTTGAGTTTATTTCAACCCCATTTTTCTTCCATTAGATTCGATGGGGATCAGCTTTGAGGCGCCATTTTCATCACTTGTCATGAGGTAAGTAATTTATGCTAGCTTTGGGTTAAATACAAGGTTTATACATGGATTTGGGGATGAGAATTGTAGAAAAACTGGGGGTTTGAGTGAAACCTAGAAAATTAGTGTTCTTGAATTTTGACCACGATTTTGAGTATGAAAGCAAGAGAAAATCATATATTTGAGTTCGTGAGTTCATGGGTAAACTTTATCTTCGAGAAATTTCGGATTTCGGGCATGTGGGCCCAAGGGCATTTTTGTCAACTTTTCGTTCGGGGTTAGGAATTGTTACAAATTGGGTTGTAAATTTTAATCGAGCTTATATTAATATATTTGTATAATCATTGGCTAGTTTTGGAGCATTATACATTGGTGCAAGTCTTCGGAGGAATGAGGAATGTCGGTTATGAGTCTTCGGGGCGAGGTGAGTCTCCTTTCTAACTTGTAAGAGGGAATTGTCCCCATAGGTGAAATAATTGATTGTGTGCTCCTATTTGTGGGGGCTACGTATGCACGAGGTGATGAAAATCCGTGCGTAGCTACTATTATGCTATTGTCCGGGTAGTTAGGACCCAAAAACATGTTATACTTGGATTAATTATGAACCCATTGATAGTTTGAATTGCTTAAATCACATTGAATTAGTAAGTAAATTTCTAAAAGGATCAAAATTCATTTCTTAAAGATTGTTAAAGGAGAATCGATATTAATTGTATAATTTCTCCCCGTTGAATTCTTAATTGACTACTTGAGCATGTATTTTATGTGCACCTGCATCGCATGCCTGATTCGCGAGCAGGGTATGTGTTTATTTATGGAATGGGCCGAACGCCTCGACAAATTAAATAGATGCATCTATGGTTCAGGCCGTTCGACCCTCGGCAGTGCACAGTTTACATTCCTATTGGATCGGGCTGTCGCCTCAGTATGATTTGCGCATGTTATTTGTTGCTTGAGGATTTTTAAACGTGAAATTTACCTTTTGTAGCTTGATATAAACTGATAATATAATAAAGAATAAACCTTGAAAGCCCTTGATTATTTGTTGAAGGTGTTTACCTGTTTTCTGGCTTCGCGAATTAAAACTACTATATAAATCCATGATTTCATTCACATTTCTAGAATATTCTTAATTGACCTCTAATGAGTATCGATGTTGGCCATCTCGTCTCCTTCTTTGAGATTAGGCGGGATACTCATTGAGTACACGTTGATTATGTACTCATACTACACTTCTTTGCATTTTTGTTGCACAAGTATATATATACCTCTAGTGGCCTACTTGGCATAGCAGCGCGAATTATTCTGGGACTAGGTGAGCTGCATTGTTTGAGGCGACCCGCAACTAGTGTAGTTCCTTTAAGCATTTTTATATTTATTCCCTGTCCACTGTATTTCGGACAGATGTTGTATTTATCTTCCTTATCAATAGATTCTCATGCACTTATGACACCGGGTTCTGAGATGGTTTTTGAAAAATGTGTACTAATAGTTATTACTTAATTTGAATTGAAGTAGAGATTGTTTTAGTTATGAAAAATGGAAGGAAAAATCCTAGATTTTCAAAGGTATTAAAAGGGAATTTAATTGATAATTTAGTTGGCTTACCTGACAGAGGTGTCCGGTGTCACCACGACCCTTAGTGAATTTTGGGTCGTGACACCTACGTGAACCTAGTGCTTTGATACCATATTGTCACGATCCAATTTCACTACAGGTCGTGATGGCGCCCAATACCATTGTCAAGCAAGCCAATGTGGAAATATTAATGAGTTCTCATTTTACTTTACCAAACAATTCCAACATTTTCTAAATTTGAAAATTGAAACAAGTGATAATCAACAATGCAAAACAATAATTATACAACCCAAAAGGAATGTCTACCAATATGTGTGCCAAGACCTGGTGTCACAAGTATATGGGCATCTGGTAAAATATACAAAATAATAAATCTATCCCATTGTCTGAAATAGAATAGATAGTCCAAAAACAAAGAGAGACTCCATCATGCTGCTGAACAACCTAGGAAGGGAGCAGCTCACTGTGGAAATCTGGGCCTACTATCAAGAATGTGCACTAGACCGGTAGCCAGATCTACCTGCCTCAGATCCTGTATAATTAAGTACAGAAGCATAATATGAGTACATAAATAATATGTGCCCAGTAAGTATCCCGTCTAATCTCGAAGAAGTAGAGATGAGAGGTCGACTTCACACTTACTAGGGTCAAATAATATAAGAATGCGTTATGCTAAGCATGGATGTCACAAATAAATAACAATTTATAGCAAGATGTGATAGGTCCTTTCCTAGATAATATCGCAGTTAGTCATTTACATTTCAGGGCATTTAACAAAGTTAAATTCATTGAAAAATACAGAGCAAGAAACATGCGCAAATAGTGCTGAGGTCGTACGACCCAATCCAACATAAAAATAAAATGTGCACTGCCGGAGGGTCGAACGGCGTAAACCATAGATGCATCTATTATCCCGCTTGTGAATCATACGTGCAACACGGTCAAATATAATTAAACACAACAAGCAGTCAGACAGGGATATATCAGGGAAGCAATTATTCAAAGAATGTTTATTTCTCTTTAAAAGGTCAAGGAAATGAAGTTCGTCTTTATAAATTCATTTACCACTTCAACATGATTTAAGCAATCCAAATTGACCATAAAGTTACAAGAATATCACATAAAGCATGCTTTTGTATCCTAGACTACCCAGACTTAAGCATATTAGTGGCTACACGTGGACTCTTGTCATCTAGTGCATACGTAGCCCCCGCATTTAGTGGCAAATTATTCAATTATTTCAACTATGGGGATAATTTCCTCTTACAAGGTTAGAAAGGAGACTCACCTCGCTCCAAAGCGTACTTCCAATATCAAGAACGTGCTCAAACCTTCAATTTGGAGCCGAACGATCCAAAACTAATTAAACGAGGTAGGAACTAGTCAATACAAGTTCACAAGTTCGCATTCTAACTATTAAAGTAATTTTCCAACCCTAAACACAAGTTTCCTAAAATCCGCCCCGGGCCCATGTGCCCAAATTCCGGAATTTTTTTGAAGAAAGTTATTCTCTATAACCTAAGGATCAAGAATATATGATTTCTACTTTATTCCATAATAAATTGGTGGTTAAATCTTGTTTTTATCAAAACCCTAGTTTTACTCTAATCCCATGATTTTTCATTAATCTTAGTGTGTTAATCTACTCAAAACCCAAGTATTAAACTCAAAATAAGTAGGAATAACTTACCTCATAGGTGAAAATCCTCTCTCCAAAGCCCCAAAATTGCCCAACTTAGGAGTGGAAATGAGCCAAAAATGGATAACACCCGCAATAAATGAAGGTCACTGCTTTAGTGATTTTCGCATCTTCGGTCCTGGGCCGCACCTGCGCCCACCGCATCTGTGGAAAGGTGTCTGCTTCTGCGGAAATTCAACCGGGCCACTTCTGCAAGGGAAAAGCTGCTTTTGCGAGAGAAAGAACGCTTCTGCGGTTTCGCACCTACGGCTAACCAACTGCAGGTGCGGTTATGACAGAAGACTGGAGCTTCAGCTCCTTTCCAAATTTTCCAACTTCACTCGAGCCTCGTAGGGGGCCCCGCCCGAACGTACCGATAAGTTTAAAATCATAAAATAGACTCACTCAAGCCCTCAGAACGCCTGAAACAATGGTAAATCAAAGAATCACCCCCTAAAACCAATCGAATCAAACTTATGAACTTCAAGTTCTTCAATTACTTCAAATGCGACGAAATACCCTTACGCTACTTGGATTGACACCAAACTTTGCGTGCAAGTCTTAAATGGCAATACAAAACTATTCCCAGTCTCGAAACTCCATTCGGACCTTATAATACAAAATTCGCTCCAAACCAAATATTAAGAACTTCAAAATCCTTAAGGAATCAACTTTCACCATTAGGCACCAAAACACTCTCGGTTCATCCAAAACCTGATCCGGATATAAGCCCAAGTCCAAAATCTTCATTCAAACCTATTGGAATCCTCAAATTCGAATTCTGAGGTCATTTGCTCAAAGCGTTGACCGAAGTCAAACTTAGCCTTTTAGGTGTTCCGATTTCAACCCAAACTCTTCTAAATACCGAACCAACCATCCCCGCAAGTCATAAATCAATAAAAGCAAGCATGGAAAGTTTTATTTAGGGAAATGGGATTCTAAAAAGCAAAATGACCAGTCGGGTCGTTACATTAGCAAAGCCTTGCTTTTTTTTTCCTTCTAAAATCGTCATCGTTAAACTTCTCAAATCCTTCATTATAGCCTACACATGATCAAATTTAAAACCCTTTTTGAAGTTCGGATCTTGCATAAGTAAAACTTTTGCTTTTGTAAGCTCCAATATTAAAAAAGAATAGTAGTTAAATATATATATATATATATATATATATAGAAATAACGTTTTGCATTCGGAGTTTTGATATTATTGTAGGACCCTCGCGTTTTTTTGCAAAAAGAAGTGCAACATTATATAATGGCTACATGTATTATACCGCACAACATAATAATCGAGAATGAGAATGATCTTAATGCACCAATTCAATATGATTTGGCAGGTCCACCTCCAACAGTAGAAATAGCAGTAGATAAAAATCAACGATTTCAAGAATTTTTAGCTCGACATAGAAGAATTAAGGACAAAGATGCTCATTTTGCACTACGTAATGCATTAATAGATCATTTATGGGAGAATACTAGAAGTTGAAGTTGAATATTTATGTAGTATTTTGAATGAATTTTATCGTTATATAATATGTATTTATTTAATCTTGTATCGCAATGATTTCAATGTTATTTGAATTATTAGTTAATCTATAATATTGCTTAAAAATTATATTATTGAAAATTTTATGGAATTATTTTAGTGGAAATTACAAATTAATGGAAGTAAAAGATGGAATTTATTTAATGGAAATTTATAAATAAAATTGAAATGAAAGATAATAATATAGTATATAAGAGAGAGAAGAATATAAAAAAGAATATTCTCTTTGGCAGAAAAATGGGAGAATTATTGAAGTAAGTTGTCCCCAAAATGGAAAAATCCCCATTTTGGTAAAGATTGGAGATGCCCAGTGTGAAACCCTAAAGTAAAAAGTGAAAGACCAAACTAACCATCAAAAGTTTGAACAACTGTTTTGCCCTTTGAACAAGCATTATTTCGAGAAGTTTTTTGTATAAAAATATAAATAGACATTCCAAGTTATCTTTTTTTATATTTTTAATCTCCTCTCATATTTTCAATTAAGACATTCCAAGTTATCATTTTTGTATATTTTTTAATCTCCTCTCATATTTTCAATTAATGCTCTTTTAATTTGAAGGGGACATTGAGAAGACAAAAGTTGCTATAGACCGTCTGAAGAATTTGAAGAGTTGTCGAGAATAATTAGTAGCATTTATTTGACAAACTCTCAATAAAGGATCAGAGTAATCTACTAATTAAATGTCTATACATTATGAAAAATCTGGATATAAATGACTTATGATCAAGCTCTGGAATTCTGAGAGCTTTTATCTATAGTTAACGGTTTGGAGTGATTATTCATCTGCATATTTTATTATCATATGTTTTACTATATTCTTATTACACTTTCTTTCATTTAATTCCCTTTAAGTTCTTGCATAAATTTTAAGTAACAATTCTACGACTTAATTGTCTTTCTACATATTTACGTAAAATTTTATTGAAATCTTCAGTTACAAAAGAGTGGTTTTGATGATTGCCTTGGGAAGAGATATTGAGACGTCATGGCATTTGTCTCCCGTTGAAATATTGCTCTTAACTTTTTTCTCCACTCTAAGAAATGATGGCATATGCAGCAACGAAGCCAACCAACAAGCTTGGGATTAAGAAACCTCATGCACATAAACACAATACAAAAATCACTCTTTCCTCCTAAATTTTAAGATGATGGTATTGAAGTTGAGGTTACTGTCTGTCATTAGATTCATTTTCCTTACATAAATTAATTACTGAAATGCAGACATGCTATATATATTGACTTTCTGGAAGTACTCTTTCAAATTTGTAGCTAAAAAAAATTCTCTATTTATAGTTTAGTGTCTTTAGATGTGACGACCCGGTCCGTCATCACGTGAGTTATCGTCCTATTTTCCCCATTTTTCTATTTTATTTGTGTTGTATTATAAGAGTCTTGGGTGAACGAGTTGAATTGGATTGATTTTAGATAGAAATGTGACACTTAGTCTTTTTAAGGAACGATTGGTTTGGAAAAGTCAACCGGATGTTGACCTATGAGTTAGAGGGCTGGGATGTGATTTCCGGTGATTTGGTTAGCTTTGGGGAACGATTTGTGACTTAGGAGTGTGAGCAAAATTGATTTTGGAGGTCCGGTGTAGAATTCGGCCTGAATTGGCGAAGTTAGTATTTTGGCGAATTCTGGATGGCAGGTGAGATTTTGATTCGAGGGTCGTAATGGCATTCCGAGAGTTTCTGTAGCTTCGTTAGGTGATTTTGGATGTGTGTGCAAAATTTTAGGTCATTCAGAGGTGTTTTGGTCGGGTTATTGATCAAATGCGTAATTCGGAAGTTTTGAAAGAACTTAGGCTTGAATCCGATGTAATTTGATGGTTTTGGTGTTATTTGTGGTGTTTTAATGATTGGAGCAAGTTTGAATGATGTTTTAGGAAGGGTTGACACTTTTGGTTGAGGTCCCGGGGGCCTCGGGGTAATTTCGGATGGCTATCAGTATGAAATTTGAGTTGGGAGATTACAGGTTTTTGCTGGTATCTGGTATTTCCGCATTTGCAGAAGAAGGGCCGCGTATGCGGTTTTGCAGATGCGAGATATTGAGCGCAGGTGCGAGTCCCTGAGGAAGGGGGCTATTTCCACAGGTGCGGGCTTGTAGCTGCATATGCGGTGCCGCAGATGTGGTTTGTGTGTCGCAGAAGCGAAAGGGAGAGTTTGGGTATTTTTCGCAGAAGCGGACGGTTATCCGCAAATGCGGAAAGGTGACTGCCGAAGTGGTCGTGGATTTTAAATGAGGATCTGCAAAGGCAGAGAAATAACCGCAGAAGCGGTGGTCGCAGATGCGGAAATGGGACCGCAGATGTGAAAATCCCTGTTATTAGAAGGGTTTTTAAGCTTATTTTGTTCCGCGAGCTTAAGTCTATTTCCACCATTTTTAAGCAACCTTGAGAGTTCTTGGACGGAATTTGTAGGGGGTTTCGACTAGGTGTCATTAGAGGTGAATTTCTTGACCTCAATACATGAATTAATGGTAGAATTTACATAGAAACTTGTGGAAATTCATCAAAAGAGGGTAAAGCTAGGGCTTGGGAATTTGGTATTTCAAAGTAGAATTTGAGGGGCCAAATGGACTTCGATTTTGGTAAATTTGATATGTATAGACTCGTGGCGAGATGAGGAATCCGATGATGTTGATTTTCTAATTTTTTCGAGAAGTGGGCCTGGGGCTAAGGTTTTGCCAATTTCGTAATTTTCGATATTTTTCAAGTTTTTTCAATTGGGTTATGTTCCCTTAGCCTATTGTAACGTATTCCTTGTGGTTTTGATCAGATTCGACGCTTGGGGAGGTTTATTTGCGAGGCAAGGGCATAGCAAGCTAGGACTTTGGCCGGCTTGAGGTGTCTAATGGTTATAAATGATGTGCCGAGGGTTTGAAACCCCGAATTTGCACAACGTAGTGCTATGCTGAGGTGAGACACAGGCTTCATGATGAGCGTGGGGTCCATTACTGCTGGGGATTTGGACTTGGTTCATCCCGTTTGATGATTCTACTGTATTTCTGACTGGGATTTAATTGATATCATTATAGTCTGGGCTAGTTGCCATGTGTGGGGCATTGTGCCGACCTGTAGAGCCTTTATGGGCAATTGTACATGATTGACCTCACTTTACTTGTTAAAATCATACCCTCAATCATGTTCTTAACTGTTAATATAATATGAATCGGCTTTAGAAATTGATGAATCAAAATGGGAATAATTTGTGGGCTGAAATCTCTATCTTATCTTAGTATGCCTCAAGAAGCTAAGTTTATATTGACTGAGAGGGGTAGAGAACCCCATTGTGAGGGTATTTGATATGTTATGGATCGGGCTGCACGCCGCAGCAGTATATATTTATACGGATCGGGCTGCACGCCGCAACAGTATATTATTGGATCGGGATGCACGCCGCAGCAGTATATTATATGGATCGGACTGCACGCCGCAGTAGTATAGTTCCGGAGTCTGCACACCCCTAGTGAGTGCAGTCGACTATTATTATTGGATCGGGTTGTACGCCGCAGCAGTATATATATATATATATATATATATATATATATAT
>MU735568.1:87012-97928 GCA_026770625.1 Nicotiana glauca
ATCGGGCTGCACGCCGCAACGGTATAATTATGATTTCGATTATCGTGCTTAAGGGATTTTACCTGGCTTCTTCATTTAGTTGCTGTTTAAATGTTCTTACTGCTTGATATAGAACTTCTTAGTGCTTTTTACGAGATTTCTTTTCGTCATTCATTATTTATTGCTATTACTCACTAAGTCGGAGTACTCACTTTACTGCCTGTAACATGTGTGCAGATACAGGTATTTCGGAGGCATAGATTGAGCTATTGCTGCTATTTAGATCCCACCGGAGTCATCGAGGTAGCTGCATGGCGTTCATAGACTCGATTTCTCCCTCTATCCTCTTTACTTTCAGCATTTTAGACTACCTTTTGTTTAGGCTCTTTTTTCAGACTTGTATTAGAGGCTCTTGGCTTGTGACACCAGATCAGTGGGATTTGTAGTGATACTTTTCTTGATTTCCACACATTATATGCTACAGAATTCTATTCATGTTAAATTTGGTATTTAAATCCTGTTAATTGGTAATGAACTCTAAATATGGGATTGAGAGTGTTGAATTGGTCGAGCTTGCCTTGCACCGTGTTGGGCGCCATCACTACCAGGGTTGGGGTCATGACAAGTTGGTATCAGAGCCTAGTTTACTAGGTCTCGCGAGTCATGATCCGGTTTAGTAGAGTCTTGCGGAGCGGTACGGGGACGCTTGTATTTCTCCTCTAGAGGCTGCAGAACCTTTAGGATAATTTCACATTCTTGAAATTTTTGTCGTGCGAACTTGTTGATCCGAATACTAAACTTCTCTTTATTCTCTTCTCTCACATATGGTGAGTATACGAGCTACCGGACGTGATAGACGACTACCAGTACCACCTATTGAGGCTACCATAGGCCATGGACGCGGTCGTGGTCGTGGTAGAGGCAGAGCAGCAGGGGCAGCACCTGTGGATCCTCTAGTTATCCCAACTCAGGACCAGGCTCCAGCAGCACCAGTTCAGTCACCGGCTGTGTCCATTGTGATTCTGGGTCTCCAGGAGACATTAGCTCAGATCTTGATAGTGTGCACGGGCCTGGCTCGGGTGGTTTCAGCCACCACAGCAGCAACAACTACTTCACAGGCTGGGGAGGCAATTAGACCCCCGCTTCTCGCACACCTGAGCAGGTAGTGCAGGGATTAGAGACTCCAGAGGCACCTCCAACTCAGCCAGTGGTACCAGTTCAGGAGTACAGGGTTCCAGTTATGCCCGAGGATGAGCAGCGTCGCCTCAAGAGGTTTGGTAGGCTCCACCCTCTGACATTTAGTGGAGCTGAGGATGAGAATGCCCATGGTTTTCTTGACAGATGTCAGCGGATGCTCCATATAGCGGGGATTCTTGAGTCCAGCGGTGTGTCTTTTACTACTTTTCAGTTCACTGGAGCTGCCTTCACTTGGTGGGAGGTGTATGAGTGGCGTAGGCCGGTTGGTGCAGCACCTTTGACTTGGCAGGAGTTCTCCACTCTCTTCTTGGAGAAGTATGTACCGCAGTCCCGCAGAGAGGAGCTACATAGATAGTTTGAGGGGCTATGGCAGGGAGAGATAACAGTGACCCAGTATGAGATGAGATTTTCTGAGTTGTCTCGGCATGCAGTTTGGTTGGTTTCGATGGATCGTGAGCTTATCCAGAGGTTTGTTTATGGTCTCCACTACTCTCTTCGTATTCTTATGACTAGAGAGAGAGTGTGTTGGGTGCTTCATTTGAGGAGGTGGTGGATATAGCTCGAGATATTGAGTCGGTTCGCCGCCAGGATTGAGATGAGAGAGAGGCTAAGAGGCCTCGAGGTTTTAGTAGTTACAGTGGTGCTCCTTCGAGGGGCCAGTTCCAGCAGGGTCGGGGTCGCTCTTTCAGGACCGCTCAGTCAGCTCGACCCGAGTATCGAGGAGGATTTTTTGGTTGTGGTTATCAGGGTTCTCAGCAGAGTCAGCCATCTCTCAGCGCTCTTCCAGCATAGAGTTCATCTCGTGCTCCGTCTGCTCAGGGTTCTTCCAGGTCGAGTGCATCAGCTAGTCACTCTGGCGCGAGGGGTTCCTTTCAGTCCCAGTTCCCGGCACCCGGGAGTTTCTATGAGTGTGGAGAGTTTGGGCATATGCGGAGGGAGTGTCCTCATCGTGCTGCTAGCTTATCTCAGCAGAGGGGTCAGCCCTCATCTTCTGGTCCAGTTTCTTCAGCACCTGCCCTGCCAGCTAGGGGTGAGGGTCAGGTGGCCAGGGGCTGCCCCAGAGGTGCAGGTTGATCAGGCGGTGGTCAGGACCGCTTTTATGCTCTTCAGGGCAAGACAAATGCTATTGCTTCGGATGCTGTTATCATAGATATTATTTCAGTCTGCCATAGGGATGCCTTAGCCTTATTTGATCCCGGTTTCACCTATTCCTATGTGTCTTCATATTTTGCTCATCATTTGTGTATGACCTGAGGGTATCTTGCTTTACCTATTTATGTATCTACCTCGGTGGGGGACACGATTGTTGTAGACCATGTATATCGATCGTGTTTGGTGACTATTGGGGGTCTGGAGACCCGAGTTGACTTACTGCTTTTGAGCATGGTGGATTTTGATGTTATTTTGGGCATGAATTGGTTATCTCCGTGTCATGCTATTCTAGACTGTCATGCTAAGACAGTCACTTTGGCTATACTGGGTGTTTCGAGGATCGAGTGGCATTGCGTGACTGACTATGTTCCTAGCGGGTGATTTCTTTCCTAAAGGCCCAACGTATGGTTGGGAAGGGTTGTATTTCATTTTTGGCTTTTGTGAGGGACGTTGGAGCCGAGACTCCTAGCATTAATTCTGTCCCAATTGTGAGGGAGTTTCTAGATGTGTTTTCTGTAGACCTGCCGGGCTTGCCGCCGGATAGGGACATCGATTTTGGTATTGACCTGGTGGCGGTCACTCAACCCATTTCCATTTTGCCATATCGTATGGCACCAACAGAGTTGAAAGAATTAAAGGATCAACTTCAGTAACTCCTAGATAAGCGGTTCATTCGGCCTAGTGTGTCACCGTGGGGTGCACCGGTTCTATTTGTGAAGAAGAAGGATGGCACCATGAGAATGTGCATTGACTACAGGCAATTGAACAAAGTAACAGTGAAGAACAAGTACCCCTACCTCGTATTGATGATTTGTTTGACCAGCTTCAAGGGGCGAGGGTATTCTCCAAGATTGATCTCCGTTCAGGCTATCACCAGTTGAAGATCAAGGATTCAGATATTATGAAGACTGCTTTCAGGACTAGATATAGGCACTATGAGTTTCTTGTCATGTCTTTCAGGCTGACTAATGCTCTAGCGACGTTCATGCATTTGATGAACAGTGTATTTCGATTGTATCTGGACTCATTCGTTATTATTTTTATTGATGATATTCTGGTGTACTCGCATAGCCAGGAAGAGCACGCACAACATTTGCGAATTGTATTACAGAGATTGAGGGAGGAGAAGCTTTATGTAAAGTTCTCTAAGTGTGAGTTTTGGCTCAGCTCAGTAGCTTTCTTGGGGCACGTGGTGTCCAGCGAGGGTATTCAGGTCGACCCAAAGAAGATAGAGGCGGTGCAGAGTTGGCCTAGACCGACCTCAGCCATATAGATTCATAGTTTCCTTGTGTTGGTAGGTTATTATCGCCGGTTTGTTCAGGGATTTTCCTCTATTGCATCGCCCTTGACCAAGTTGACTCAGAAGGGTGCTCTATTTGTATGGTCGGACGAGTGTGAGGAGAGCTTTCAGAAGCTCAAGACAGCCTTGAACACGACTCCAATGTTGGTTTTGCCATCAGCTTCAGGTTCTTACACTGTATATTGGGATGCTTTGAGAGTTGGGATCGATGTGTATTGATGCAGGAGGGTAGAGTTATTGCATATGCTTCTCGTCAGTTAAATCCCCACGAGAAGAACTACCCTATACATGATTTGGAGTTGGCTGCTATAGTTCATGCTTTGAAGATTTGGAGGCACTACTTGTATGGCATATCTTGCAAGGTATTCACCGATCATTGCAGTCTTCAACATCTATTCAAGCAAAAAGATCTTAATTTGAGGTAGCGTAGGTGGCTAGAGTTACTCAAGGATTATGATATTACCATTCTGTATCATCCGGGAAAGGCCAATGTAGTGGTCGATGCTCTGAGCTGGAAGGTGGTTAGTATGGGGAGTTTGGCGTACATTCCAGTTGGGGAGCTGCCCTTTGTAGTTGATGTCCAGGCTTTGGCCAATCGGATGGTGAGATTAGATATTTCGGATCCTAGCCGGGTGTTGTGTGGTTTCTCGGTCTTCCTTGTATGATCTTATTAGAGAGCACCAGTATGATGAACCATATTTGTTTGTCCTTAAGGATAGGGTTCGGCATGATGATGCCGGGGATGTGACCATTGATGATGATGGCATGTTGAGGATGCAGGGCCGAATTTGTATGCCCAATGTGGATGGGCTTCGGGAGTTGATGTTGGAGCAGGCCCACAGCTCGCGGTATTCTATCCATCTGGGTGCCGCGAGGATGTATCAGGATTTGAGGCAGCACTATTAGTGGAGAAGGATGAAGAAGGATATTGTAAGGTTTTGTGGCTCGGTGTCTCAACTGTTAGCAGATAAAATATGAGTGTCAGAGGTCGGGCAGTGTACTTCAGCGGATGATTATTCCCGAGTGGAAGTGGGAGAGGATTACTATGGATTTTGTGAGTGGTCTTCCTCGGACTTTGAAGAAGTTCGATTTGATTTGGGTGATCGTAGATCAGCGGACCAAGTCCGCGCACTTTATTCCAGTATGTACTACCTATTCTTCGGAGCGGCTGGCAGGGATCTTTACCCGGGAGATTGTCCGATTGCATGGGGTTCCAGTGTCCATTATCTCAGATAGGGGTACTCAGTTCACTTCTTAGTTGTGGAGGATATTTCAGCGAAAGTTGGGTACGCAGGTAGAGTTGAGCATAACATTTCATCCTCAGACGGACGGGTAGTCCGAGCGTACTATTCAGATATTGGAGGACATGTAGCGTGCCTGTGTTATTGATTTTGGGGGTTCTTGGGATGAGTTTTTGCCGCTTGCTGAGTTTGCCTACAACAACAGTTATCAGTCGAGCATTCAGATTGCTCCGTATAAGGCGTTGCATAGGAGACGATGTAGATCTCCTGTTGGATGGTTCGAGCCCGGCGAAGCTAGGTTATTGGGGACAAAGATGGTTCAGGATGCCTTAGAGAAGGTGAAGCTGATTCAGGAGAAGCTTCGTACAACACAGTCGCGTCAGAATAGTTATGCGGACCGGAAGGTTCGCGATGTGTCATATATGGTGGGTGAGAAGGTCTTGCTGAAGGTTTCGCCCATGAAGGGTTTTATGTGGTTTGGGAAGAAAGGGAAGCTGAGTCCGCGGTTCATTGGACATTTTGAGGTACTTAGGAGGATTGGGGAGGTGGCTTATGATCTTGCCTTTCCACCAGCTTGTCGAGCGTGCATCTGATATTTCATGTATCTATGCTCTGAAAGTATGTTGGGGACCCGTCTCATATATTAGACTTCAACACTGTTCAGTTGGATGATGATTTGACCTATGACGTAGAGCCAGTGGCTGTTTTGGGTCGTCAGGTTCGAAAGTTGAGATCAAAGGATATAGCTTTAGTAAAAGTGCAGTGGAGAGGTCGGCCCATGGAGGAGGCCACTTGGGAGACCGAGCGGGAGATGCGGAGCAGATATCCTCACCTGTTTGAGGTTCCAGGTATGTTTCTTGACCCGCTCGAGGACGAGCGTTTGTTTTAGTTGGGGATGTGACGACCCGGCCCATCATCACATAAGTTGACACACCGTTTTTCCTATTTTCGGTTTCATTATGTTGTATTATAAGAGTCTTGGGTGAACGAGTTGAATTAATTTGGTTTTAGATGGAAATGAGACACTTAGTCTCTTTAAGGAATGCTTGGTTTGGAAAAGTCAACCGAATGTTGACCTATGAATTAGAGGGCTCGGATGTGATTTCCGGTGATTTGGTTAGTTTCGGGGGATGATTTGTGACTTAGAAGTGTGAGCGGAATTGATTTTGGAGGTCCGGTGTAGAATTAAGCTTGAATTGGCGAAGTTAGTATTTTGGCGAATTCCGGTTGGTAGGTGAGATTTTGATCCGAGGGTCGGAATGGCATTCCGAGAGTTTCTGTAGCTTCGTTAGGTGATTTTGGATGTGTGTAAAATTTCAGGTCATTCGGAGGTGTTTTGGTCGGGTTTTTGATCAAATGCATAATTTGGAAGTTTTGGAAGAACTTAGGCTTGAATCTGATGTAATTTGATGGTTTTGGTGTTATTTGTGGTGTTTAGATGATTGGAGCAAGTTTGCATGATGTTTTAGGATGGGTTGGCACTTTTGATTGAGGTCCCGGGGGCCTCGGGGTGATTTCGGATGGCTATCAGGATGAAATTTGAGTTGGGAGATTGCAGGTTTTTACTGGTATCTGGTGTTTCCGCATTTGCGGAAGAAGGGCCGCATATGCGATTCTGCAAATGCGAGAGATTGAGCGCAAGTGCGAGTCCCTGAGAAAGGGGGCTGTTTCCGCAGGTGCGGGCTTGTAGCCGCATCTGCGGTGTGTCGCAGAAGCGAAAGGGAGAGTTTGGGTATTTTTCGCAGAAGTGGACGGTTATCTGCAAATGCGGTGTCCGCAAATTTGGAAAGGTGACCACAGAAGCGGTCGTGTATTTGAAATGAGGATCCACAAAAGCGGAGAAATAACTGCAGAAACGGTGGTCGCAGATGCGTAAATGGGATCATATATGCGAAAATCCCTGTTATCAGAAGGGTTTTTAAGCTTATTCTGTTCCGCGAGCTTAAGTCCATTTCCACCATTTTTAAGCAACCTTGAGAGCTCTTGGACGGAATTTGTAAGGGGTTTCGACTAGGTGTGATTAGAGGTGAATTTCTTGACCTCAATACATGAATTAATGGTAGAATTTACCTGGAAACTTGTGGAAATTCATCAAAAGAGGGTAAAGCTTGGGCTTGGGAATTTGGTATTTCAAAGTAGAATTTGAGGGGTTAAATGGACTACGATTTTGGTAAATTTGATATGTATAGACTCGTGGCGAGACGAGGAATCTGATGATGTTGATTTTCTAATTTTTTCTAGAAGTGGGCCTGGGGCTCGGGTTTTGCTAATTTCGCGATTTTTGATATTTTTTGAGTATTTTTGATTGGGTTGTGTTCCCTTAGCCTATTGTAATGTATTCCTTGTAGTTTCGATCAGATTCGACGCTCAAGGAGGTTGATTTGTGAGGCAAGGGCATAGCGAGCTAGGACTTTGGCCGTCTTGAGGTTAAGTAATGGTTATAAATGATGTCCTGAGGGTTTGAAACCCCGGATTGGCACAATGTAGTGCTATGCTGAGGTGAGACACACATTGCATGATGAGCGTGGGGTCATTACTACTGGGGATTTGGACTTGGTTCATCCCGTTTGATGATTCTACTATATTTCTGACTGGGGTTTAATTGATATCATTATAGTCTGGGCTAGTTGCCATGTTTGGGGCCTTGTGCCGACCTGTAGAGCCCTTAGGGGCAATTGTACATGATTGACCTCACTTTACTTGTTAAAATCATACCCTCAGTCATGTTCTTAACTGTTAATATAAATTGATGAATCAAAATGTGAATAATTTGTGGGCTGGAATCTCTATCTTATCTTAGTATGCCTCAAGAGGCTAAGTTTATATTGACTGAGAGGCGTAGAGAACCCCATTGTGAGGGTATTTGATATGTTATGGATCGGGCTGCACGCCGCAGCAGTATATATTTATACGGATCGGGCTGCATGCCGCAGCAGTATATTATTGGATCGGGCTTCACGCCGCAACAGTATATTATATGGACCGGACTGTACGCCGCAGTAGTATAGCGCTTGGCCTGTAGGAGCCCCTTTAGAGTCTACATATCCCCACTGAGCGCAGTCGACTATTATTATTGGATCGAGCTGCACGCCGCAACAGTGTGTATATATATATATATATTTATATATATATATATATATATTTATATATATATATATATATATATATATATATATATATATATATACTAGATGAAGTTTGCCCGTGCTGAGCACGGGCCCAACCCTTTGATTTCTTTTTACATGTGTTAGATTCTATATTGCACCGCTACAAGAACATTCAAAGTCGTAAAACATGTGGATATCTGAACCTTAATAACTTTCTTATCTTACTTGGAAGAACAAAACTAAAATATTATATTCTAGGCATAATTTTTCATGAAGAACTAAATTTTAACCAAAAGAAATTATTGTTTTGTTGAGAATGAAAACAAGTTATCTATCCAGCAATTAGAAAGTCAAAGAAAAGATAAGAGTGATCAAGATAATCTACAATGATAAATGACTTCAATGTTGTTCAGAAGTCACACTCGAATTTTTAAAGAGCAAAAAAAAAAGCATCCTAACAATTCAATCTAAAAAAAAGAGAAAAAACAACTTTGATCATTGCTATTGACCGAGCTCCAACAAGTTTCAAATTCCAAAGGTATATAAGTTATTGCTCAAATTAGTTCTTATCCTCTACAAAACAAAAGAATTGAACAATATAATTCTAAATGTTATACAAACACATATATTAAAAGGAAAATGAGAAGAATTAGTTTCTTTAAAGGTGTCAATTAATATTAAGAAGGTATATTCAATGTTTTTCTATTGTCTATTTAAAATTAAAAAAAATTGTCAACCTTAGAAAATAACAGGTGAAAGACACAAAAGATTATCTAATAAATTCTTTTTTTCTATAATTATTTACGTAAAAGTAAATTCTTAATAGCTCAAAATTATAAAAGTAAAAGAGCCATTCATACCGGTCGTAAGAGCTCGATACATGCATGAAATTTTGACTCTGATATATACGATCTTTCCGAAAAAGCAAGAAGAGATATAATTTAATGCTCTTGGCAAATCATCATAATAATACCAATTTATAATAATCAGTCACAAATGTGTAACTTATTGAGCAAGAGGAAAGGAGAAAAACTTTGTCACCCATATCATAAATTTATCATATCAAGAGAGAGATCACTAACCAAGAAGCTGTAATATGTGATTCACCCAACTCACAGAAACTCACAACCACAGACAACTTCTGAAAAATTAAGCTAACTAATGCAAAAAGTTATCAATGGAAACTCCTTCAGTTATATTTCTTAAAGAAAACATTAATTGAGCAGAGGTAAAATTCAAACTTAAATCTAACTGCAAATACGTCGTTATCAATTGACTGTGTGAATGTATACAATTGGAGTTGTCAACCGAGACTTAGAGTAAGCTCCATCGGAGTTTTCAACTGAGACTTAGAGTAAGCTCCATCGGAGTTCTCAACCGAGACATAGATAAGCTCCAACAAAAGCTCTATAAAATGGACGTAAAATATCCCGAGGTTGGTGCATCTTGTTGAGCATGGAGATGCATTGTGTGACGACCCGACCTGTTGTCACGTGTGTTACCGCCCCGTTTCCCCCTTATTGTATTGATTCATGTTTCAATATTAGTATTAGAGTCGATCGGGTGTAATTGAATTGGTTCTGGTTGAAAATAAGGCACATAGCCTCTTAGAAGGAAGCTTGTTTTGGAAAAGTCAACTGGAAGTTGACTTGTGAGTTAGAGGGCTTAGAAGTGATTTCCGGTGGTTCGGTTAGCTTCGGGGGATGATTTGTGTCTTAGGAGCGCGATCGGAATTGAATTTGGAGGTCCGGTATAGAATTAGGTTTGAATTGGCGAAGTTGGAGTTTTGGCGAATTCCTGTTGGTAGGTGAGATTTTGATCTGGGGGTCGGAATGGAATTCCGAGAGTTGAAGTAGCTTCTTTAGGTGATTTTGGATATGTCTGCAAATTTTCAGGTCATTTGGACGTCGTTTGCTCGGGTTTTTGATCGAATGTGAGATTCG
This sequence comes from Nicotiana glauca, assembly GCA_026770625.1. Lineage (NCBI taxonomy): Eukaryota > Viridiplantae > Streptophyta > Magnoliopsida > Solanales > Solanaceae > Nicotiana > Nicotiana glauca. The sequence goes on from MU735568.1 coordinate 96,932, forward strand.
AAAGTTTTAGTTGAATTTAGGCTTGAATCCGTCGTGATTTGATGATTTTTGTATTAATGGTCGTATTTTTATGATTGGAACAAGTCCGTATGATGTTTTGGAGTAGGTTGGTGTTTTTGGTTGGGGTCCCGGGGGCCTCGGGGTGATTTTGGAGGTTCAAACGGACCATTTTTGGTTGGTATTGAGATCAGATTTTGCTGTCATAAGTGTTGCAGACTTTTGTTTATCGCGTTCGCATGGTGATGGAAGCAAACGCGTAGAGTAATCTGGAGAGGGCTTGAAATTTAGCCATCGCATTCGCGAAGGGTAGGATCGCGTTCGCGTTAAAGAAGAAGATTGGGCATCGCGAACGTGTGGGGTCAGACGCGTTCGTGTAGTGGAAGCTGTTGGTTCATCGCGATCGCGGGCCAGTTGACGCGTTCGTGTACAAGGAAATTGGGCAGGTCTGGAAAATGTGCTTCGCGTTCGCGTGAGAGAGGTCGCGAATGCGATGAAGGAAAATCAGGCCTACACAAAATGTTTTAAGGACATTTCCCTAGCGACCCAACTCATTTCTTTCACCATTTTTGAGCATCTTGGGAGCATTTTGACGGGAAGTAAGAAGGTTTCGATTGGAAATCGATTGGAGGTAAGTTTTATGACTTAAATACATGATTTTATCAAAGATTCATCCATTAATTCTCTGAAATTGGGTACAAAAATTGAAGAAATTAGGGCTTGGTTTTTGCTATGTAAACTTGGAATTTGATGGCCCATTTGAACTCCGATTTTGATAAATTTTATATGTATGGACTCGTGGCGAGACGAGAAATCTAAAAATGTAAGTTTCGTAATTTTTTGAGAAGCGAGCCCGGGGATCGGGTTTTGCTAGTTTCGAGATTTTCATTATATTTCGATTGTTTTCGATTGGGTGTTGTTCCATTAGCCTATTATGATATATTTGTATTGATTTTGGCTAGTTTCGTCGCGCGTGGAGGCCGGTTTGAGGAGCAAAGGC
>MU735569.1:12525-44760 GCA_026770625.1 Nicotiana glauca
GGGGTGAATATGAACATTGATCTTTCATGGTTTTCACCTGATGGGACATTTCTTGACGAGTTTAACTTGTGAAAATAGCACGGGCAAGCCAGTTTCCGGACTGGTAATTGAAAAATAGCTGGCGTTTGTAAAGTCATTGAAAAATAACCACTATTTTGCTGCAACGCGGAAAGTTCCAGCATAATATACTGGAGATTGATGCATCTGTGTATGAACTTCTAGCATATTATACTGGAACTCCAACACACGGAAAGTTTCAGCATAATATACTGGTGATTTGAGCACGTGTATGAACTTTCAGTATATTTATGCTGGAACTCCAGTATATTATGTTGGAATATTTTCCGTATTTTGAAAAGTGTTTTAGTTTAGATTAATTTTTTCATGAAAAGTGGCTAAATTTCAATTTACTTTTGAAATTGTGGCTATTTTTCAATTACCACTTTTAAATCTGGCTATTTTTGAATTTCACCCGCTTAACTCTTATGTGCACTAATATGCATCGATAGAGTAAAGTTAGAAGTTAAATCTTTTCTTAACAGCAAGTCCACAATCATCTCGACAACAGCCAAACTAAAAACACCTTCACCTGCCAATGCATTCATTGACAGGGCATGTTCACTTTCTAAATAGTCCTGAATACAGCATATTACATTTTGTGCCACATTATCAAGAATTATTGCATACACACTAACACACCAGACTCATTAACTTTAGGGCTGCTTCTCATTCTTGGCATTTAGCCTCCAACAAGGATTGCCGTTTTAGATCCTTGGAAAATCCCTTTCCTTAATACACTGCTGCCTAAGCCGAGGGTCTATTGGAAACAGCCTCGCTACCTCCACAAGGTAGGGGTAGGGTCTAAGTACACACTATCCTCTCTAGACCCCACTATGTGGGAATATACTGGATATGTTGTTATTGTTTAATACCCTTATGCTGGAGCTATTTTAACTTGGGGTCATCGTGCTATATCCTCATGGGGATGAGAAAACGAGTGGTTTATACTTTAATAGCTATATACTCGTATGACCAAGGAGCATCATGTTGGCTTTGAAGCAGCTGTGTGACACTGGCATTCTGTAGACGTCGGCTATTCCCATTTTCGACATATCCGACTGGACAACTTGGCACAGGAAGAAGAGAGGAAAACATTTAAGATAAACTATATCAGAATGCAAACAAAGAAGACTAATGACTTTACAGATGAATGACCTTTATGAGCCATACTGACCATTAAATGCGTATTTTAAGAGTTCCAACTAAGTCATCAAATGTTCCAATAGCTCAGACCGATAGAAAACAAGAACAACTAATACATTCTCTTTTCATGATATAATCTTTTTTTCCCCATCGAGGATAAAAAAGTTGGACTACTATCACACAGAGCCCCAACTTGCTTGGGATTGAGGCGCAACAGTAGTAGTTGTTGTACTATCACACAGAGGTCAATCTCACCGCATGTTTTCACGGCGCCTCACATAACGTGTTCGGTCATTATATCTGGGTCTGTCTTGAGCTCTCTGGGGCACTGGCTCCACTCTCCTTTGTCGTTCAGGTGACCTTTGAACTATCTCTCCATTCACAAATAGCTCAGCTGACAGTCAGCATATTAGAAAAAAATGTTAGGGATGCAAACCTCAGAACATATTATCACCATTTTCAAAGTCCTTGTTTCAATTTGCCATAAACCATGCCTAGTACTCTTTATTGCCGGGCCATAGGCCTAAATACTCAGGGAGACAACCAAAGGTACTACAAATGTTTTGAGCATAAAATATAAGAAGCAGCGGGATATTTACTTCCTAGCACAGACAAGAAGATTGAGGCATACTTGATTGATCGATTAATCATAGACAAAAGGATCTTCTAAACACAAAGATGTTACGAGGAGATAGAGACAGACAATCATGATTGCTAATATAATACCAAAAGAAGCTTGTTTCTTTTCAGCATTTTTATTCATAGATCAACAATTTAGCACAATCCAAAACTGGAAATGAAGAAAAACAAAGAAATGAGATGCAAGAATTTTATGTGCAAAGGTCAATGAAGATGTTCGTTGACGCTTGACAGTAGATTGTAATCAAAGAGAAGATCGAAGAAAAAACATGCTAAAGAAGTCTATGCGTGCAACACATGCAGGATGGGGATAAGCCAACCAGATCAAAGTGGTTCAAATTTCTTTCCTATTACCACTATAAAACACTGACGACCAAAATAGTTCTATCCTATAAAGGTTCATCACCATGATGCCTCTCGAGGGGAGTATATCTGTGGCCAAACAATTAATAACTACTCAAATGCTGAGGGATCTCTTCTCCTCGCTGGGATCAAATCTGAGGCTTCTGAGCTAATTTTTAATTGCAAAAACACAGTATGTCAGTGAGCAGCCTAATAGTAATCGACGATTTCCAAGAGAGCTTGGAGACAGAGTGTGAACCATCGGAATAGCTTAAAACAATGTCAAATAACTGTGCTCTAACAGTAACTCAGTCACAGGTTGGTTTCCACGATAGCAAACAGGGCAAAGGGCACGTCTAGCCAAGCAGGTGCTACCAGTTACCACTGTGGTAGAAAGACCAGATACAAATTATAAAGAAAAAGTTCATGTTTTGCTTCTTAACACAGGTAGATCAGCAGCAGGAAATGATGTACCTCCATAATCCTTGTTCTCTGGATCGACATATGAATCTGGTAGGACAAAGAGAACACCAGGCAAACCTGTAAAGATTTCAATTCAAAGCACGCAGACTTTGAGATACATTGAGAGTTTGTGACTAGCATTGATTACTCAGTTACGGAATCAATAAATTTATCCAAAGTTCCAAGCACTAACCTTCGAGCTTATTTGATGTCTCTTCATCAATCTCACATCCAAAACCAAAGTATCTTTCGCATGAAACATTGTATATCTTCTTCTTGGCCTCTTCTTCACTAGTTATCATAGTTCAGAACAAAAGCTGGTAATTTAGCATTTGAAATGTCTACAAAACTACTTTCAATCTAAAAACGCATGGCTAAAAGAAGTACTACAAAGGATGGAGGTTTCCTATGAAACATGATGTCTCTTTTCCCAATTCCTGTAAAAGTTGAGAAAAGAGTGGATGCTTTAAGGAGGAAATTATAAGACTGAGTGGCAAGGGAAAAAGGAGAAGAAGGCCTACAAGTTGGTAAAATGGAGCACTTTGCTTAAAAGCAAGAGGGATGGAGGTTTGGGAATCAGAAATTTGAGACAACATAAGAAGAGTTTACTTATGAAGTGGCTATGGAGATTTTCTCTGGAGGATCAAGCTTTATGGAGGAAGGTTATCTGTGAAAAATATGGGGCAGATGGAAAGTGGTGTACAGCAGGAGCTTCTGGACCCTATGGTGTAAGTGTATGGAAGTCAATTAGAAATTTAAGGCCAGGATTTATCAGCAATGTTAGTATCAAAGCGGGGAATGGCAATAAAACTTCTTTCTGGAATAATGATTGGATTGGTAATGGACCTCTTAAAGAGGCTTTTCCAGATTTCTTCACTATAGTGCAGCAACCCCAAGCTACTGTGGCTGAGGTATCGAGTATGCAGGGGTGGAATGTTACGTTCAGAAGGTTCCTCAAGACTGGGAGAGTGATTGAATTCTACAAATTGTTGGATGGCTTTAAGGGCATCACAGAAGAAGAAGACAGACTTATATGGGAAAGAAACAGCGGAGGAATATATACTGTAAAGTCAGCATATGGAATCTTGAATAGCTCTGGTCACATGAACAATGGGACATGGCACTGGAAGCACATCTGGAAGGTGAAAATCCCATTTAAAGTGGCTTGCTTTTGTTGGCTTGTAGTCAAAGAGGTTGTTCTAACTCATGACTGTTTAATGAGGAGAGGAATGCTTATGTGTTCCAAATGTTTCTTGTGTGGAAAAGAGATTGAAACAAACGGCCAGCTCTTTTTACATTGCAAAGTAACTAGTAGGTTGTGGTATCTTTTCATGAGTATGAAAGGTGTGACATGGGCAACACCTAGGATAACTGCAGAAATGTTAACTTGCTAGAATGACCCAGGTATTCTACTGAGGCAGAAGCATTGGTGGAGGTTGATCCCAGCATGTATTTGGTGGAGAATTTGGTTGGAGAGAAATTCAAGGTGCTTTGAAGATAGAGCTAACACTAAATAGAAGATCAAGACGAATTGTATATTTTTGTTCCACTTTTGGTGTAAAGAAGCTCTGGTAGAGGATGTTGAGTCTATAGTGGATATTATTGGCTCTTTGTAACTCCTACAAGTCTGGGTTTGCATTTTTGCTCTTTTTTTACGCTCTTGCAACTATCTTTAACCTTTAGCATAATCTTTATGCTAAAGGTTTTTCTACTTAATTTATAAAACTTGCTACCTTCTCAAAAAAAGAAAAAAAGAAATACTACAAAGCCAATCCAACAGTTTAAGCCAGCAAGTGAAGTACCATTATCGTATTTACAACAGAAAAATCCCGTAGGGTCAATGGTGCAGGGTTTGAAACTCAATAGATAATGGGTCCGCCCCTTTACCCTTCTCCCTTAAATACCAAGTCTTTGTTTGCCTAGCCCATACATTACGTGATGCGCTCTTACCACTTGACCAAAACCGTAGGGGCCTATTTATCTGTAGGCGTAAGTGTGAACTCAATAACAACACATATTCTTAAAAATTTGAAATATACAGCTCAAGCTAAACATGGCGGGCATCCCGACCTTGCCCTCTATACATCCTTTAACGAAATATAACGAAATAACTATGAAAAAACTTTCAACTATATATATAATTTGAATGCAATGCATGTGTGATGCATCCACTTTCCTCTGTGTGAAAATAATCTCTGGTAGAAATGTAAGTACGCCAGATGTGATCTTGCCCTTGCTGGAAAAATATGAAGAAGAACACTAAAGACTTAGGCTTGAAACACGTAAGAAACACTTTATTCAAAGCAATATTTGCTCTTTCTCCTTCCCGAGATTGCTATGGGCTTAATGTAAATAGCTTTAGTGGATATGAAAAACCTTTGAATTTCTACACTAAGCAAGTAGTGCAGAAATTCTATTAGGAAAGCAAAAACTCACAGGTTGATCCTTTGTGCAGAAAGATTGGAGAAGAAAGAGAGTTTTTGGAGAAAGGTTGTGAAAGAATAAAACTCTCTTCTACAAAATTAACGTTAGGATTTTCAAGAAGTTGAAGGCAAAGAATGAAATGGCACACCCTTTATTTTTTTTATTTTTTTGCACCAGGTGTCCGAGTCTCTTCGAGCCCCGACTAATCCCGGGGGTGCACAGGCCCTCGGCAAGGAGTTTCCCGCAAGTGCACTACGGTTAATTCAGGTTTTACCCAGTCCGATGGCCCTCAGAAATTGTTTGCACCCAGTGGGTTTCGAACTTGAGACCTTGAAAGGGAGCAAACCCCAAGGCTCAAGTCAATTGCCACCAGGCCAACCCCCGAGGGATGGCACACCCTTTATTTAAACGACACCTTTCTTTATATAAGCAAATTCTAACAATCCCCCACTTGTTTAAATATAAATTAAGATTTAAAGATCAAGTTATGTTTATGCATAGAGTAATGTATCTTTTGATTTGAACATTACCTTAGTGTAATGTCACAAGACGAAATCGAAATCTCATTAGTAAAATAGTTTTGAACATGTTATTCCTTTTGATAAATTTGGTGACACTATACACATAAACATTTCATCCTGCTGTCCACTCAAACACGCTTAGCATTTTTATCATGGCTATGGGCTATCCGACATTCATGAACATTTATGAGAGCAGCTCAACCTCAATCAAAGCAGAAATTTCTATGTTCATATAGGTGTTCTTCCAGTGTCTTTATCACAACCGAGGCACTTGTTCTTTGAATTGAACCTCATTATGAGTATTAGAACTAAAACCTCTTATATGTGACAACTAATGCATACGTCTCATGCTTAAGTACTGAAACACCCACTAATTAGTAACTTGTTGTTTCTCTTTGAACCAAAAACTATTCATAGTGTTGGGTAGGGTTGTCATTTTGGTACCTACTTAAGGTATTTAGCTTAATCAAAGATTCAAACTCGAAGTTGTTTTCACCAAGTTCCTTATAAGAGGTTTTTTTATTATTAGCCAAACAACTTTTTGAATTTGCAATTGTGAGAAAAATGATTGCATCTTAAATTGACTATCTCGCATAATGAGAAACTTCCCAAAATAAGTTGATTTTAGAAGCTTGGCCAAACATGCTATTAGCTTGACTTCACATTATATACATTTTATATGCTCGAGCTAGAGTGGCTTGATTATCACAAAATTGAGCTCACACTTTGTGAAATCAATGGAATTTCTAAAAGAAAATGTAGACCTAATTAAGGAATTTTGACTCAACCAAACTCAAAGTTGTTTTCACCAACTTCCTTATAAGAGGTTTTCTAATTATTAGTCAAACTACTTCGCAACTGTGAGCTAAATGATTGCCTCTCTAATTAACTTTCTCTCTCTCTCTCTCTCATAATCATGTAAAAGACTTAGTTTGACTTCACATTATATACATTTAATATGGTCGAGCTAGAGTGGCTTGATTATCACAAAATTGAGCTCACACTTTGAGTAATCAATGGAATTATTAAAAGAAAATCCCTTCTTTGCTTGTTTCAGTACTAATGAAGCAAATTCTACTCTCGAGATAAACATCCAACATTTGGTGAATTTATAATTTCACAAATTATCCAACTTGTGTGGTATAATTTTCTAAAATAACATGAAATTTTGGGTATTAAAGACTCAAATCTTTAGTTTTCTTCTTCATAAAGTTTTAACAATATTAAATATTTTTTTTATAAAAGGTGTCTTGTAAATGAAATGGTGTATACTTCCATTCTTTGCCTATATACTACTACAAGTAGTTTTGTATTTGGATTTCAACTTCTTGAAAATCCTGGCATTACTTTAGTAGAAGAAAGTTTTCTTCTTTTCCAACCATTCTCCAAAAACTTTTCATATTTGCCTATATAATACAAGTAGTCAAAAGCTTTTCATATTTTCTACACAAAATCTTTTCAAGTAATCACAGACTTTTCTTCTCCAATCTCTGCCTATATTTTTGTAATTGGACTTAATGTGATTCGGCTGTAAAAATTTCAACTGTAAATTTAGAAAAAGTAGTAAAAATTACCTTCCAACAACTTTAGCCAAAGTTTGTATGTAACAATCAATCATCTGCTGTTTAGTAGCACCTTCACCTCCAGGTTTATCCACAACTATAAGCCAGTGCTCATAATCACACCCGGGGAAAAGCGGAGCCATTTCAGTAGGCGGTCGATCGCCGGAGTAATTCGACCCGGAGTTCAACGGCGAGTATGCAGACCGGTTAGCTTTGCATGTTATATTGTTGACCCGACATGATTTTGGAGCCCCGACCTGGATGGAGGTCGGACGGCCGACGAGATTTGATGGTGGTAGTTTCGGTGTTGTGAAGAAAAGTTCGCCGCCGGCAAGAGATACGGAGGTCGACGGAAAGGGAACGGCTGTCGTGCCGGCCATTGTTGGTGGGAGACAGAGGATAAGGGGAGGGTTTATAGTGGGTTTTAAGAAATGATAATAATAATAATAATAATAATGAAGTTAAACTAAAGAAAATACTTTTCAAATGAGCTTTTATCTCATTATTCAACAATTTTTAAAAGTTTAGAAATTACTTCAATTGGTTTATATAAGCAAAGAATGCTATGTTTTGTTTGATTGCTATAAAAAAAAAATTGAGAAAAATATTTTTCTTCGTATCAAATATATCCAAAATGTTGCTTTTCAGTGGTTGTATACGGTAAAATCGGACGGTCCGATTTCTCGCCATTAAGGCACTTCGGAAGATCACTTCGAAGGCTCGAGGTCACGGCCAAGTATCCTCGTCGAGGGTCATCGACACTCGGCCTTGGGGCAGTGATGATTACGACAATGGTAGGGAGCTCCCAAGGTACACGGCAAGGACTGACAAAGCCTAGTGAGCTACTCTAAACCCGAATCAGGATGTCATCTAGCTGTCCCATCTCCGCTTCTTTGTCATTATTTTGTACTTATGTTAGGATTCCCCTCCTATATATGGATATAGGATCCTTGTCAGTTTGTAAATCTCTGTTGCTTCAATTGCTCTACGCGAAATATACAAAAACATTATCTTTGCTCTCTAACATATTCCCTTGATATTATTGCTTTCATTTATTATCTGCATTTATTGCTTATCATTGGCCATAAAGAGCCTCCGTTAATTTTATTATAATTGTTAATCATACTTCGGCTCCCCTCGATAGCTCCCAACCGAGCTCCGGAATCGACCTCGAGGCCCCCAAATCGACAAGCTCGAGGCCCCGATTGTTAAACTATCAGTTTGGTTATCACCTTATCCTTGACTCTCATTTCGTTTCTAAGTCTCACATACATAGCATCAAGTGCTTAACTACTAGCATAAAAATAGATCACATATTTTTAGAGTCTCGTAATCAAATTTAATTGTTATTACCATTTTCACGGTAAATATTTTTGGCGCCCACCGTTGGACTAAAAATAGTAGTGATTATTTTTTTGTTGTTTTTACTACATAACACAAGTTATCTTTCACGCTTTCTCTTGTCCAAGATCTTCGATTTCAAGTCGAAATGCCTTACTCAGTGAATGGAGGTGAAAACAACAATCTTGAGGACCACGGAGAAAACGGTGTGGGTGTTCCAAGTGTTGATGTGCCACCAAAAAACCCTGGGAATGCGCCAGAACCAATCCCCGTGGACGCGGTTTCATGCGACGCTCAACGCATCGACGTAAGCTCCCACACTGATAGGAGTGTCCGTCAAGGGGATCCACAAGATGCTCGGAAAACCCCAACCAGGGAAGAACGAGATGTTAGCCTTCGTGTTATTTTTGAAATATCGCAAGCACAACAACTGGCTATTGCTCAGCTGTAAAGTCACCAGAAAACTCCTAGCACGGTAGCACCGGGGACAGCTCCCCCGGCCGAACAGGCTCTGGAGAGATCGAGCAATAACGGGTCGATAGCGGATCCTGTCATCGTAAAGATGCTCGACGACCTCACAATAAGGATCGAATCGGGCGAGAAAATGATATAAGCCAACGACAAGAAGGTTGAGACCCACAACTCCAGTGTCGACCAAATTTTAGGCGCACGCCCGGTCCTGAAAGGTGTGAATTTGAAGAAGTTCATACAAAGGTCGTTCCCAGAAGAAGCGGCCCCGAAAACCATTCCAAAAAAGTTCACAATGCCAGAACTCCCAAAATACAACGGGACCTCAAACCCCAATGAGCACGTTACTACTTACACTTGCGCAGTGTGTCACGACCCAAACCGATGGGCCGTGATGGGTGCCTGAGTCTTATATGTCAAACACCCCTAAGCATGCGTCTAAGATATGAATTCGAATAACTTCTGTTGAATTACGAAAATAACATACAAGAAGGAAACTTGCATTCAAGGCATATGTACGTATACAAGCAGGATGCAGTGGGCAAGCTGGCAAGGCTGCTATAGACAATTATACATCCAAAATTGAAAGTCGTCAAGACCACATACAATCTAGACATACTGTCTACATACCTCTAATAAAAATATAGTTGTACAAAGACCGGACTGAGTCACGTCATACCCATATACATATAAATGTATCGTACCAAAACCAAAGCAGTTCCGGATTAAGTGGAGCACGCCAACTCTCGCTGATCAGGGATCCTAAGGAGGGGGGTCATCAGCTTGCCTACCTGCACCTGCGGGCATGAAATGCAGGCCCCATGAAATAGGGTGTCAGTAGGTATGAAAATTAGTACTTAACAGACATAGATGAAACAAGGAATATAGAAACCCGTCTTTAAATCTGAATAACTTTGTAAATTCTAAAACGTTTATAACATCATGCACATGCGTATAAATATCGTATCATGCATAGGTGTGGTGTACATAATATCATCAAGCCACTTAGGGCATCCCATCATATCGTCTCAGCCACTGTGCGCACATCATAAACATATACCAACTGATCAGGTGGTGGTGCGTATATAACGCTTTAACATTTTTCCATATCCCATATACATATATTTATATATATATGCGTATATAACGTCATCTGGCCATGGATTAACGCACATATATAAATGAGTAAAATGCATGAAAAATACGTAATAATCTAAATATTCCTTCCGGATAAACTTTTTCAACTGTGTATTATTTTGAGACCCATGAACAGAAGATAATAATATTTTTCATGGGGAATGAAGAATATAAATACCCCTAGTATCTCTATGAATAGAGTAATTTATAAAAACTGTGCGTTTGCTATTTCTTCAGTATAATTCGGATCATGCCAAAAGAAAGAAGGGATAACCTTAACATACCTATTTCTCGAATTATTTGAACGAATCTGCTTTTGCGAAATATGAACGAAACTACACTTGGATTTCCTTGAAATTGAAATGAACTTGCATTCTGCTTCTAAAGCTTTGTGAACCAAAGAATGGTTTTAAGCTAAAACTTGTTCCAACATTTTGCTTCAAGCTTCTGTTTCAAAGTTCTTGGTTTCCAGCCAAGGACATGAAATGATTTTGTTTTCAAATTCTTGATTTCAACGTTTTTAAGACTTGGTTTCCAAGTTCTTATCTTAACTAGATAAGACTTAAAATCAAGTCTTACTTAATTAGGTCTTTAGTGGCCACGTGGCATAGTGACTAAGATAAGAGTCATTTTCTTGTCATGGTGGCTTTGTGCCACGTGGGAGGGTGGTTAATTTATTAAATTTTTATCCACTTATTAGTTAATTGGATAATGTCACGTTACCCGATAATTAATCAATTACCCGCATAATTTAAAAATTACCACAAATTACTTAAAATTATATTTATTTTTAATATACTTCATATATACTTTATATATTATACTACCGTGGTCATATGGTATCTTGCATGATACTATTTTATAATTATCGGGTATTATCGCTCGACCCACATTTTTTCAAATTGGCCACTTTCAACGAAACTCATTTTCTTTAATTCTGTACCCCTTTATCCTTCATAACACTTATTTATAGTTTGTTATAAATAGCGTGAATACGTTAACGTCAAGATGATCTCATCACCGAGTCTACGTCGGTTAACTGAAAATAAAATTTTAACGTATGAAACGCGAGATGTAACATCCTTCTCCCCTTAGAAACATTTGTCCTCGAATGTTCAACTCCCCGTCCATATAACTTTGGTTGGGTCGTCTTTGTAACAACACTACTACCAGCTCTCTCAGTAGAAGATTAATAATCCAACGCCATACCGGACCAAAATTATCAATAACGACAATGGCCTCACATGACCAACGACAATAACCAACACAAGAATTTATACACGTACCTTATGATTATGACATCTCAATCGGACCCTTCTCTGGAGGAGGAAATAAGTAGGGATTCTAGACTTCGTATGTTTCTCGGCCTCCCAAGTCATTTCTTCCACATTGTTATTTTTCCAAAGTACCTTCACGGAGGCTACCCCTTTATTCTGTAGCTTGTGAATTTGTCGGTCTAGGATGGCAACCGGAATTTCCTCGTATGATAAGTCTTTTGTAATATGTACATCATCCATGGGCACCACTCGGGTAGGATCGCTAATGCACTTCCGTAACATAGATACTAAAAATCGGATGGATAGACTCCAATTTCGAGGGCAATTCTAACTCATAATATACTTGGCCCACTCTCTGAATGAGCCTATAAGGCCCAATATACCATGGGCTAAGTTTGCCTTTCTTTCCAAACCTCATCACACCCTTCATATGTGACACATTTAAGAATACCCAGTCATCAACCCCCGAACTCTAAATCTCGTCACTGCACGTCAGAATATGAGTTCTAATGACTCTGAACTATCAATAGTCGATCCCGAATAAGCTTTACTTTTTTATGGCTTGCTGAACCAGGTCTGGCCCATGTAATTCAGATTCTCCAACATCGAACCACCATATAGGCGACCTATACTTCCGTCCATAAAGAGCTTCGTATGGATCCATCTGAATATTGGAATAGTAGCTATTATTATTATATGCGAACTCAACAAGCCGCAGATGATAATCCCAGCTAACTTTAAAGGCCACTATACAAGCTCGTAACATATCCTCCAGTATCTGAATAGTACGCTCAATCCGTCTATCTGGGGATGAAATGTTGTACTAAGACTTACTTAATTCCCCAATCCTTTTTGAAAGGACCTCTAGAAGTTAGTTGTAAAGTGAGCTCCTCTATACGAGATAATAGATACAGGCACACCATGCAGTCGTGCTATCTTATTGATATAAATCCTGGCATTATCCTCTGCGGAATAGGTAGTCCTAATGAGCAGAAAATGGGTTGACTTTGTAAGCCTATCAACAATCACCCATATAGAATCGAGCTTTCGTTGGGCACGCGGTAAGCCCACGATAAAATCTATATTAATTACTTCCCATTCCCAAGTCGGAATCTCCATAACCTGCAATAATCCATCGGACTTTTAAAGCTCAATCTTAACCTGCTAACAGTTAGGGCACTGAGCAACAAACTCTGTTATATCCTTTTTCATTTCGTCCTACCAATATACCTTCTTGATATTATATTTTTGTTACTCCTGGATAGATAGAATAACGAGAATAGTGAGTTTCTCCTATAACCTGCCGATGAAGCCCTGCAACATTCACATAATCGTCATCGATATCTGAGGACCCCATCTCCTATAATTTCAAATGACATTTTCTCCTTCCGAAGGGTGGTATCCCTATAATGAACTAACATAGGATCCTCGTACTGGCGTTCCTTTAGTTCAGTTACTAAAGAGGATGTTGTCGTATCCTGAAAAGTAATTCCAACGTTACCTGAATCTAGTAATCGAACTCCAAGACTAGCTAGCTGATGAACCTCATGGACTAATCCCCTCCTTTTTGGCTGTAAATATGACATGATACCTATAGATCTACGGCTGAGGGCGTTGGCTACTACGTTCGCTTTCCCCAGATGGCATGAAATATCAACGTCATAATCTTTAAGTAGTTACAACCATCTTCTTTGACGTAAATTCATTTTTTTAGGATATGTTGGAGGCTCTTATGATCCGCATAGATACCAACATGAAAGTCATACAAGTGGTGTCTCCACATCGTTAGTGCATGAATCACCAAGGCTAACTCTAAATCGTAGGTCGGTAGTTCTTCTCGTGCTTACTTAGTTGCCCAGAAGCATAAGCTACAACCTTATTAAGTTGCATCAGCACACAATCCAATCCAACGCTTGAAGCGTCACAATAGATAACATAACCATCGATCCTTTCTGGGAGCAGTAGAACCGGTGCTGAAGTTAACATGTCCTTCAATGCCCCGAAAATTCTTTCGCAAGGATTGGTCCATTGAAACTTAGTTCCCTTCTAAGTTAACTTACAGTGGTATCCTAATTTCTTTACAATTCAGGAAATTCCCCTATTCGAAGACCCAAACTTCATCCTTTATCCATCACAATTACGCATTTATCCCACTATTAGGGTAGTATTTCATCTATTCTAAACGTTACTAGTCTTAGACTCTTTTAAGTTCTTTCAGGCTATACTGAGCCTTCTGTAACTTAGAGAAATCAGCAGCTTTCTTATGAACTTATCCCCAAGGACTTAGCCATTCTTGTTACCTTTTTTACTCATCTTTTCTTATCCTTCCTCTTGTCTTTCTAAAACCTTGTCGCTCTATCATACTTTAGCTTGCGACCTACACATATCTATTTATACTTATACACAACCTTTCTTCAACTTGCTTGCAACATAGATTTCCTTATGTTATTCCGGAACATCAAGCGAGACACCACATACCACTTTGGTCGAAGGTGCTTAGAAGAGGAAAATCTCGTTACAAGTTTCCTGTAATAACCTGCTAAACGGAGAAGCTACGAACCTTCATCGGTGTTGTGGGCCTAGGAAAAGTCTTTACTGTCTCAGTCTCTTGTGTATCCACTCGTATGTCTTCACGTGAAATGATACGATCAAGGAAAGCTACAGAGTTCAACAAGAATTCACATTTAGAAAATTTTGCATACAACTTCCCTTTATGTAGAACTTTGAGCACAGTACGCAAGTGATCTGCATGCTCAGCCTCTGAACGAGAATATACCAATATATATCGTCGATAAATACGATTACGAACAAATCTTAAAAAGGGCCTGAACACCGGGTTCATCGAATCCATGAATACTGCTGGGGCATTGGTCAAACCAAACGACATAACATAAAATTCAAAGTGCCTGTATCTGGTCCTAAATGTTTTCTTCGGAATATCTTTATCATTAACCCTTACCTAATGGTATGGACATGAGATCTATCTTTGAAAAACATTTGGCACCTTGCAACTGATCAAATAAATCATTAATTCTCGGGAGCGGGTACTTATTCTTGATTGTTACCTTATTCAACTGCCTATAATTAATACACATTCGTAAGGAACCATCCTCCTTTCTCACAAACAACACATGTGCTCCCCACTGTGATGTACTAGATCCGATAAAACCTTTTTCCAAGCAAGCCCCTTAGTTGTCCCTTTAACTCGTCCAGCTCTGCAGGGGCCATTCTGTAGGGGGAATAGATATTGGATGAATATCTGGTAGTAGTAGGTCAATGACAAACTCAATTTCTCGCTTTGGCGAAAGACCCGGAAGCTCATCGGGAAACTCATTAACTACGGGAAAGAACTAGATGGTTAATAACTCTACTTCCACATCCCAAACTCGAACTCAGTGATAAATATAGTCCTTTCTGATTATCTTTCTTGCCTTGAGATAGGAGATAAATTTTCCTTTTGGCGATGCGTATTACTTTTACATTCCAAAACAGGCTCTCCTTGAAACTGAAATCAAACCATCTTTGATCCATACTTGATGTTAGCATAACAAAAGGCCAATCGATCCATACCTATTATAATATCAAGTCCTACCCAACCGAACACCACATATTTTATCCTTGTTTATTATCAAATCTATCACGGGTCATTTCAGGCCACATCCATATATATAGGTAAAAATATTAAAACATAACTTGCATAACTAATTTACAAAAAGGTTTACATACATAGGGGTCGACTAGGCCGTAGGCATGTCATACCCAAAACTATATACATGATAATGTCTGTAAAACCAATCAGTAGGCATAACCTTAATATATACAAGTCGGGACGGGCTCTTTACGTCCTCATAAAATAACCTAACACATTTAGAACCCTGACTTGGTAATATTCTAAGAAGAGGTGGAACTCACCAACCAAAAACTAATACTTGGAAGAAGTATACAGTAGAGGGTCCTTGCCTCGTCCTATATAAGAACCTCGATCAGACACACTTCGAAGCGGAACCTTCATATCCTTATCGGTTACCTTCCTCCTATTGGCCCGGCTACTATCCTCTTCCTATGTATATCCCATAACATATACTGGAGAATCTTGATTGACGGACTCCCAAGACTATGGATTATCCGGAACCTTAGATGAGTTGGTGTCCTCAAATGCCATGACATAATTTTGAGCCTGAGGGAAACCCGACTGTGCCAATACATGTATTACTCCCCTCATACCCTGATCAACGGGCTGTGATAATGAAACTAAGGTCCTTGACAAGGGCGGAACTCCTCTCACCCCATCTGCTGCCAGAGTGGTCGAATAGCTCGAACGGATGACTCAGATGGATCCTCCTCAATAGAACCTATAATCTCCGATGGGTCTAAATCCATAGTATAACTTATCTCTCTTTTTAACACCTTCGTAGCCTTCCGACCCGTGCTAACGGCTGTAGTCTTCAGAGGCATCACTAAAAATGTAACACGTCGTTAGGAACACGAATGCTCATATTGCACGATCTAAGATAAGAAGAGAGGATAACATCCTATATGTCTTGTAGCCTCTTGTCTATAAGTTTGGTACACAACACACCCATAAATAATATTATACCAGACACGGTTTGTAGACAACCCTAGGACCGAACTACTCTGATACCACTTTTGTCATGACCCAAACCGATGGGTCGGGACGGATGCGTGAGTCCTACCTGTCAAACATCCCTAAGCATGCGTCTAAGATATGAATCTGAATAACATCTGCTGAATTACGAAAATAACATACAATAAGGAAACATGCCTTCAAGGCATATGTACGTATACAAACAGAATACAGTGGGCGAGCCGACAAGGCTGCTATAGACAACTATACATCCAAAATTGAAAGTCGTCAAGGCCGCATACAACCCAACTAGACATACTTTCTATAGGCCTCTAATAGAAACATAGATGTACAAAGACGGGACTGAGCCACGTCATAACCATCTACATATACATATATACAAACGTATCGTACCAAAACAAAAGCATCTTCGAATTAAGTGGAGCACACCAACTCTCGCTGATCTAGGATCCTAAGGAGGGGGATCGTCAGCTTGCCTACTTGCACATGCGGGTAGGAAACGCAGGCCTCGTGAAATAGGACGTCGGTACGAAAAATGTACTGGGTATGTAAGGCATGGAAATTAGTACGTAACAGACATAAATGAAACATGGAATATAGAAACTCGTCTTTAAATCTGAATAATTTTGTAAATTCTAAAATGTTTATAACGTCATGCACATGCGTATAAATGGCGTGTCATGCATAGGTATGGGTGTACATAATATAATCAAGCCACTGAGGGCATCCTATCATATTGTCTCGGCCACTGTGGGCACATCATCAACATATACCAGCTGATCAGGTGGTGGTGCGTATATAACGTCGTAACCTTTTCCCATATATATATATACGTAATAATCTGGTCATGGGTCAATGCACGTGTATAAATGAGTGAAATGCATGAAAAATATGTAATAATCTCAATATTCCTTCCGGATAAATTTTTTTTAACTGTGTATTATTTTGAGACCCATGAACAGAAGATAATAATATTTTTCACAGGGAATCAAGAATATAGACACACCTAGTATCTCTATGAATATAGTAATTTATGAAAAATGTGTGTTTGCTCGTTTCTTCAGTATAATTCGGATCATGCCAAAAGAAAAAAGGGATGGACTTGGTGTGCCTGTTTCTCGAATTATTTGAACGAATCTGCTTATGCGAAATATGAACGAAACTACACTTGTATTTCCGTGAAATTGAAATGAACTTTCCTTCTGCTTCTAAAGCTTTGTGAACCAAAGAATGGTTTTAAGCTAAAACTTGTTCCAACGTTTTGCTTCAAGCTTCTGTTTCAAAGTTCTTGGTTTCCAGTCAAGGACATGAAATGATTTTGGTTTCAAACTCTTGATTTCAACGTTTTTAAGACTTGGTTTCCAAGTTCTTATCTTAACTAATTAAGACTTAAAATCAAGTCTTACTTAATTAGGTCTTTAGTGGCCACATGGCATAATGACTAAGATAAGAGTCATTTTCTTGTCATGGTGGCTTTGTGCCACGTGGGAGGGTGGTTAATTTATTAAATTTTTATTCACTTTTTAGTTAATTGGGTAATATCCTGTTACCCGGTAATTAATCAATTACCCGCATAATTTAAAAATTACCATAAACTATTTAAAGTTTTATTTAATTTTAAAATACTTCACCATACTTTATATATTATACTACCGTGGTCATATGGTACCTTGAATGTTACTAGTTCATAATTATCGGGTATTATCGCTCGACCCGTATTTTTCAAATTGGCCACTTTCAACGAAACTTGTTTTCTTTAATGTGTATCATTTATCCTTCATAACACTTATTTATCGCTTGTTATAAATAGCGTAAATACGTTAACGTCAAGATGATGTCATCTCCGAGTCTACGTTGGTTAACTGAAAATGAAATTTTAACGTACGAAAACGCGAGATGTAATAGAAGGGCAATGACATAAAGGACGACGAGATGGAGTACGTCTTACTCCATAGACTCATTTGCCATGCTTGCAGACTCCTTCATAAAGGCACATGACGGTGCCATCAAAGTAGCAACAAGGAAATCTAATGTGTTCAAGATCAAGCAGAGGGAGAACGAAATGCTACGAGAGTTCGTATCTCGCTTTCAAACGGAACGAATGGAACTACCACCGGTCTCTGTTGAATGGGCGGTGCAGTCCTTTACTCAAGGTGTGAATGAGCGAAGCTCGATGGCTTCGAAGCAGCTGAAAGAGAATATGGTCGAATATCCCGTCGTGACTTGGTCGGATGTCCACAACCGATACCAGTCAAAAATCAGTGTCGAAGATGACCAGCTGGGAGCCATATGGCTAAGGAGCCAAAGCCAAACAGATAACAATATCAACCATACACCGAAGACAGAAGGAATGCCCCGAGGCGTAACCCACCTCGTAACGATAGACCGAGGACAAAATCCTCGGGGACTCATTAATAGGGCCGGGTTCGATAGGAACGCAGGACCAACAGAGGCACCTCGCTTATTAGAATACAACTTCAATGTCGACGTATCAGACATCGTGTTCGCCATCAACAAAATTAGAAACGCCAGATGGCCCAGACCTGTAAAATCGGATCCTTCGTAAAGGAACTATAACTTAATGTGCGCATTTCACAACGCGCACGGACACATGATCGAGGATTGCCAGCAACTCCAGGAGGAAGTAGCTCGGTTGCTCGACAATGGTCACCTTCGGGAATTCCTCTGCGAACGAGCCAAAAACCAGTTTCGAGAAAGGGAAACAACCAAAAAGAACAAAGTAGATGAGCCGCAACATGTCATCCACATGATCTTTTGAGACAACCGCAACTAGACGAAACACCAAAGTCCCCTCCAGTAGAGGGACTAAGAGATAAACCGATGATAAGACAACAACTACGAGACATGCCCTCGGCCGTATCCGAATAAAGGACCGTGTTGCATCCTCTAAACAAATACCAAGGTTCAAAAGCGCCATCACCACTAAGGTATAACCATCTCCCTTTTTGTTTTATATTTCACGCTAACTCGTATGCAAGCGCCCAACCAAAGCAGTAAAAGCGCTAACCCAACCCGAAGACCTTAAGGTTTTAAAGCATCTGTTACACTATTTTCCTTTGATCGAGTTTTTATCCCGAAAAAGATTTTACCAGCAAGGTTTTTAATGAGGCAATCTTCACATGATACTAAGGACGACTCGACCAGTATTCAAGGGCTATTTCACAATCAACCTCAAACACCGAGGGGCATCCCTCCAGGAAGGCCGTCCGCTCGAAAAAGCCAAGAAACGCCAAATGGGGTCCCAAGAGGAAAATGGTGTACTGGGCCAAACGATCGAACGAACCATGTTCGTATAGCCGGGCCCCCGACGGCAAAAACATGTACAATTGTACCAAGTAATTGAATAATATCTTTTATCAAAGCATCTCACACTCCAAAAGAAGCTCGACACCTTCGCAAAAACAACTCCTCTGCTAAAAACGTCCTGAACATTGGGGACTGGCATCAACAATTGAACACCCGAACAACCTCCAGTTTGGGACTCCAAACTCATAAGCCCTCAAAGAGTCAACATGAAAATCACGAAAGGTCTCCAAGGCCGAAATTTCCCCGAACACTCGGGGATTGGCGTCAAAATCTAAAAAAACACACGACCTCAGGGTCGGAATCTCCGAAATCGTAAGCTCTCAATGAGGCAATACAAAGTTTACAAGTAACGACTTTCGAGCCAAGATACCCTCGATGACTCGGGGACTGTCGCCAATCACCATTCATTAAAAAAAATAGAGGCCATAAGTCACTGAGTGGGCAAACTCAATCTCGTAAGACCTACATAAGGCAACAACAATATTTGTAAGACCTCAAGCAAGGCATGAACAATACTTGCACCAAGTATCCAAAACTGTAAAACCTCGAAGGCATGTAAAACTTGTAACACTTTACTAAAGGCATAAACCCTATCTCAAAGTTTCGGCTATATATCGAACTTGTAAGACCAGTAAAAAGGCATACCCTCGTTATAGATGTCGAAACTACTTCACTCGGGACTTAAAGGCTCCCGCCAAACCTAAATGACTCCAGTCACAAGGTTTTACCAGCCGAACTAACGCGACTCGAGGATGCCCAACCATCTCTACAAAATCACAGGTCTTCAATTACTTCGAATCTACTTCGAAAAGAACCGGTTAAACATGCTACCATCGATACAGGCAAAAGAGCTTCGACCATGTCAGCTCCTACACATCGGCTTTTAGATACTCAGTCTCCGAGCCAAACCTCCCGAGGTGCTCAAGCATCGCCATATACCGACTCATAATTGAGGTTTTTTATTAAGCCGTCAAAGATTTAGGCAAACACTATTTCAAAAAATCCTTATCGAGGGAAAAATAAAGCCCACATAAAAGGTCGCTTCGACCCAAAGCGTAAGAGCCATTTATTGCCAACCTAATGAGCCTCAGGGGGACACACATAAAAGGTCGCTTCGACCTAAGGCGTAATAGCCGCTGTCGCAAGCCCGTACAAATACAAAACTTGAGGGTCGAATGAGCTTGAATCGAAACCCGATTCGGGGACTGAACCCAAAATAATTAACTAAATATGCCTAAGAGCGAAGCATAATAGCCATTATCGCCAACCTAATGAGCCCCAGGGCCACACACATAAAAGGTTGCTTCGACCCAAAGCGTAAGAGCCACTGTCGCCAGCCCGCACAAATACAAAACTCGAGGTCGAATAAGCTCGAATCGAAACCCGATTCGGAGACTGAACCCAAAATAGCTAACCAAATACGCGTAAGAGCAAAGCGTAAGAGCCATTGTCGCCAGCCTAATGAGCCTCATGGCCACACGCATATAAGGTCACTTCGACCCAAGGCGTAAGAGCCACTGTCGTCAGCCCGCACAAATACACAACTTGAGGGTCGAACAAGCTCGAGTCGAAACCCGACTCGGAGACTGAACCCGAAATAGTTAACTAAAAAAGTCGCATCGACCCAATGCGTAAGAGCCTACGGGCCAGCCTAATGAGCCCCAGGGCCGCATCACGAATTCAAGGATTCCTACCAACTCAAAGACCAATTTACCTGGCCAAATTCGAGGCAGAAAGAGATACAAAAGAAATAAAGCCACGAGGTTTTATTTTATACACATATACAATAAAATACAAACTTCATTCACGGCATACTATGAAAGTTCTATACATAGAAACAGAGAAGAAAATAGACGTCCCCCTCGGGGACTATGGCCCGACGGCCCCATCCTCGCCACCTTCGGCATCGGATAGAAGGAACTTGGCATCGTACTCCTCTGAATTGGCTTGCTTGATCTCTCCCGAAAGATCGAAACCCCTAGTGTGAATCTCTTCAAGAGTTTCCCTCCGAGATTTGCAAATCGCGTGCTCTTTACTATTGCTTGCATGACTAAGAGTTCTCCTTAGCTTAGCTATAGCAGTGTCAACACTCTTCAAATAGGCCACCGCTTTCTAATCCGCCCTACTGCTGCTCATCACAACCTCGGCCCGGGCATTCACCACCTCGGCCTTCGCCTTCGAAAGATCGAACTCGAGGCTTACGATTATGTTCGCCCACGTAGAATCACTCGCACGAGCGGTCCGGATTTGTATCTCTAGGGTGGAAGCTTTATCCAAAGCACTCTCCTTGGCAGCAACTTGGGCACCCGACTCGTTTAACTCACGTTAGGCCCAACCAACTTTGCCCCAGAGTTGTTCCAGCTCCTCCATTTTGCTCTCCAACTGAAATATTGAAACATTAATCTTCGAAAATGAAAGGAGGAGCATACGTCAACATGAAATACAAAATACATGTCTTTAAAGGCAGCTCTCGTGGCTCTGGCGATTCGCCTCACACCGCAGGGATACCAGCTCGCTTTCCCTTTTTTCGCACAAAGAAGCTTAAGGGATTTCTCCCTATTCGAAGCTTTCTGCAAGCTAGAGTCATAGCGAAGTAGACCGGATTTGAGCATGTCAAAGGCATGTGAAAGAAAATTCAATGAGAAAAGAAGTGTGTGAAATCGGAATAATCCTATGTCAGTTACCAAAGCTTACCATAAAGCCGAGCCGCTGAACCTCACAAAAGGCTGAGCTAATGTCCGACGGCTTAGTGTCCCCCGAAGCGTCTTTACTAGGAAAAGAAGAAGGCACCACATGCTTCTCACTCTTTGAAGCACCCTCAGCAGAAACGGGGAATGTTCTTTCGAGAACGGAGGCCTCCGAAACCGGATGATCGGTCGAATTGCCTCTTTTGAACTGCTGAGAAGGACTCGCCCTGCTACGAGCCTCCTCACACCCCGGAGATCCTTTTTGTTTATCATCAACCCTCGACCCTGAGGTTGGCAGTCTCTCCTCCCCCCCAGCGGGCATGGCCTCATTTGGGGAAAATCTCCAATACTTGCGGTGGCTAAGTTAGTACGCTAAAAAGAAAAGTACCATTCTAGGGAAATAAGACACCAAGCACCTACCATGATGCTTTGCCTCCCAGCTCCCTTTGGACAGGTCTCGCCCCCTGCGCTTATCATAGGTCGAACAAGCGGCCAGCTTACGAGACCACTCGGCCAAATTTGGGACCTCGTTCAGTAACCAAGGAGCCGCTACAAAAAAAATATGAAATAGAAAAATGTCGTTATGGAGCCCGCCTCAAAGCAAAATGATAAAAATACAGGTATGACACTTACATGTGAAATTCTATTTCTCAAGAAAGGGCAAAAACTCTCGAGGAATGATATCGATCATCTGAGCTCGAATAAATCGACGCATCCATCCTCGGTCTTGTTTTCTTCACCATCAATGGTAGGAGACCAGGTGGATCGATGCTGCAGTGTAATCAAACCCCGATAATGCAGCGGCCGATATAACCTCACGAGATGACCGAGGGTAAAGTCGAGCCTGACCTTATCTGCAAAGTATATTATCATCTGCACTATCTTCCAAAGGGATAGGTGAGCCTGTGTCAAGGTAACCTGATATCTACAATAGAACTCAAGCACGACCCGGTAGGGGGGACCCAATGTAAAAGTGTGCATATACACGCTCAAAAACCCCTCGACGTAGGTCATGATGCTCTCCTCAGAGGAAGGTACTTGTAGTACCACTCCTTCTCCCCATCCATAATCTTTTATGATTATCTCGAGGTATTCCTCCCCTACTGATGATATGAACCTCGACGCATGCTCCCAATGTCCTTGAACGTTGGGAGGTCTCTCTAATGAAAAGTCTCTCCTCGAGACAAAGCACCTCGAGGACCGCTCACCAAGGGCCGACGGTGTTCCACCGACCGAACACGGAACAGAAGCAAAACTCCCCTCTCCTTGATGGGCGGATGACGATGTAACAGTCATGGCTACAATAAAATAAGAGGAAGATGATATAGATCTGGGCAAAGATTTTGAATTGAAACAACAGGAGAACTAGCGCAAAGCACCAAGTTCTATGAAAGAAATAATTACTCAAAGTAGGGCTGTTCATTCGGATCGGATATTCGAAATCCGAACCGATCCATTCAATTTTAGATTTTGGATTTTGGATTGGATCGGATTTTGGATTGTATTTATTAAAATTTCGGATTTCAGATCGGATTCTGATTGGTATATTTTAATCTGATCCGATCCGATCCGAAATTTGAAATTATTAGGCAATGTATAAATACTACACTTTAATTTCGGATAGTCAGTACTTCCTTTACATCTTCCTCCAAGTTATTACCTTTACAATTGCTAGATTTAGCTATGTTGGCACCATAACACTCTCATAATTGCATAAACATAAATTTTTCTTAATGTATTGCCTCTTTTACAAAGAAAATATACATACTAGTTTGTAACTTTGAGGCATAATACAATCTGATCCAAACTTTAAAATCCAAATCCAATCCGATATAATTCGGATCGAATTCGGATTGCATTTTCTAAATCCGAAATTTGAATCCAATCCGATACAATCCGTGCACAACCCTAACTCAAAGTAGCAGAATCTCCACTGGGAAAGCAAGTGAACAAATATATAGGGGCAAAGCAGCGGTTGCTCGCCTACCTAGAAGGCCAATTAATTCTGGCCATGGTAACATCACTTTTTCCTTGGGAAATGTACTGGCAGGACTACCCGGGATCATCCCGGGGCTCCTTTTATCAGATCACATGAATGCTACTACCCCATGAAAGTCGAGAGGTATCGAGACCTTGGGGCTTCTTGCTGTCACAAGCATCGGCCCCAAAGAAGCTATCAACCTAACTTCCATATGGAACCCGATTTCAGGGATCCCGATTACTCCAAGAATGGGCTCCAAAGGGTCAGTATTAAAATCCGAAGAATAACTCTGCAAAATCAATGAGATATAAAGAATGGAAAGACATGGAGCAGAGAAACCCTTTTTGCATTACCAAAAATATATTTACAAGGGGCGTCTTTACCAAGACTCATTCCCCCGGGAGTACATACAAAAAAAAAGAGCAAAGCAGTATAAGGTCTATTCTTCATTGCCACTATCCTTATCCAGAGTCAGGCCTACTCAATCTAGTTTGAAAGACAGATACCTCTGGTTCCGACCCCCTCTAAGGCTTCCCTCATCACCTTCATTCTAGCATGTTCGATAGCTCGTGCTAGTTTCAGCTCGGCCTCTATCGATATCTTACGGGCTATTTGATTCGCCGTGGCTGCGTCCTGCAGATAAGTGGAAACTTTTCCTTTGATCTCGGACTTAGTCTCAATCAGTGCAACAACCTCCTTTCGAGCATTTTGAAGAAGATAATGGGTCGATGCCAACTCTGAGGCCGCCACCTCGTTCCGTTCCTTCAGCCCGAGGATCACCATATTCTTTTGCCCGATCAGCAAATCCCTTTGGCCGATCTGCGAAGGGAAAGGTAAGCCAGTCAGTATCGAATTATGGAAACGAAGGGTGGGCTCATGCATAACAAAATACCTGCTCAACAGGAACAGCTTTTTCTCGGAGTGCTCCCTCTAAAGCAGTCCGGAGCTCACCTGACTCTTTCTCCTTTCGGGCAGAATGAGCCTCTGACTCTCGCAGTCCCAAGGTCAGCCTCTCTAGCTCCTTTTCATGGCATGAAAGCTCCTCAATAAGCCTGGAGAGGGCATGATTGTACATTTCCTTAACCTATAGGAAAACAGATGAGTTAGAAGAACGAAGAAAAATGCTCGGGATTAAAGGAAATATACATAAAATAGATATAACCTATTGCATGAACCTCTCCGCTGCCTTAACAGAGCTAGGAGCGTCAAGATCGACGTTCTCGCTAACAACGTCAAGAATGTTGCCAAGCATGCCTCCCCCGTTGAGAGGACCTCCGACTTTGGTGGCATTCGCATCCCGAGCATCCCTTAGATCCCATGACGAGAATTGATGGCATAAACTGAAATCATCTATGTCATCAATGTCTCCGATGGGAAACTCTTATCCCTGAAAAGCTCCGGGTCCCGACCCTTTAGGATCAGCAACAACGGTCCCGCCAGTGGAAACTGCACCAAATCTAGTCATGGGATCTGAGGCCACATTGACATCCTCCTCGAGGATCTTCGATCCACGGGACTGACCTGAGTCGACCGTTCTCGATTCAGCAGCCTCCGGTTGAGGCACATGCGAGGCTCCCGCACCCGACCTCATCCTATGTGCCAACCGGCACTCGCCTTCATCATCATCATCATCCTCAACACCGAGGCTTGTTCCCGGAAGTTAAAGTTGAGGTCCTAGTAATGGCTCGAGGCTTGCGCGACTTAGGTTTCTTTGCCAAGGGAGGATCTACAACCACCTTACCTTTCCTTTTCTTGCCCTTGGCGGGCTCCAAAGTCTCCATCTCGCCACCAAGGGGTGGCCTCATCCGCATATTCTTACCAAGGCATTCACGAACGCAGTAACCGTAACTTAGCAGTACAAAGGATAAGGGGAGAAACATAAATCTAAAAAATAGATGGTATGGAAGCTTTACCGTGATTCTTGGCCACCCATAACTTCTTAGCTAGGTCGGGCCAAGACCGAACAAGATATGGGAACACGGTGTACAACCTTTCGATCCATCCAGGCAGATCCGAAACCGCTTTGGGGTACCAAATGGTAGCTGCAGAAACCAAAAAGAGGTCATTTTTTTGGAAGAAAGGAAAGAAAATCACAAAACATGTCCGAGGGAAAAAATGCTTACGATGTGTGTTCCACTTATCCGGGAAAGGCATCTTCCCGGTCGGAATGATGTCCGAGGCCTTCACCCGGACGAACCTACTCATCCACCCTCGATCCTTCTCCTCGTTGGTGCTCAAGAAAAATGATTTTTTATATCGGTGGTGAAGCCTAATCAAACCCCGATAAAATCGAGGGATGTACAACCTAATTAAATGGTTGAGGGTAAAGGTCTCGCCTGCGACCCCTTCGGAGAAATGGCGGGCATTAAGACTATCCTCTAGAAAGAAGGATAGATTTGACCGAGCGTCACTTGGTATTTGTCGCAAAAATCGAGGATAACCGGATCTATCTCCGGGGAAGGGGATTTAGAGGCATCGATAGGACCCAAAGTGAACGGGTAAGTATATACATGAAGGAAGCCAGCCTTTTGATCTGTTATATTCTCATCAGGGTTGGGAATCTCTACCTCCACTGCCTCCCTACATCGGCAATCTTTCTTCACTGTCCCTATGTTGGTCACGACACTAATGTATCGGGACACGTGTTTGCATCGGCCCAGTATGGATAAAGTTTTATCGACGGTAAAGTCCTTAGACATGTCAAGCTCGGTGGGAGTACATTGTCCCAAGGTGGGTATCACTTTGGGTTTCCCTTTAGATGTTTGAGATAAAGAGGCAGACTCGTCTTTCTGAGAAATCGTCTTGGAGGTTCTAGGCTTCTAGCCATGATGATGGTAAATTTCTCTAAGAAAGTAAGAAGAAAGGATGCAATTAGGGACAGGTCTGGCTTTGCAAATTTGAAGTAGTTGGTAAAGTGAGAATTATCCAACAATTGTTGCATTTATAGGAGTCGCGTGGGAAGCGGAAGGGACGAACTAGTAGCGGTTCGTGGGCTTCTCGATAGTCGCATCTGACGGTGACCCTTGCGCAGTTTTTTGGGCATGGCATTTAATGCTCTGATAGACTGACGTTACGACGATAATGCCATCAAAATGGAAGCTCAATATCGTTTTCTATCGCTTCGTTATAGGAAACGCGAGGACTATCTGTATACGGTGAAATTGGAGGGTCCAATTTCTCGCCATTAAGGCACTTCGGAATATCACCTTGAAGGCTCGATGCCACGACCGAGTATCCTTCCTCGAGGGTCGTAGACACTCGGCCTTTGGGCAATGATGATTGCGACAATGGTAGAAATGGGGAGTTCCCAAGGTACACAGCAAGGACTGGCAGAGCATAGTGAGCTACTCTAAACCCGAATCAGGGTGTCATCTAGCTGTCCCTTCTCTGCTTCTTTATCATTAATGTATTTTGTACTATATTAGGATTCCCCTCCTGTATAAAGGGGATCCTTGTCATTTTGAAAATCTCTGTTGCTTCAATTGCTCCACACGATATATACAAGAACATTCTTTTTGCTCTCTAACATATTCCCTTGATATTATTGCTTTCATTTATTATCTTCATTGTTGTTCTTCGTTTATTGCTTATTACTGGCCATAAAGAGCCTCCGTTAATTTTATTATAACTGTTAATCATACTTCGACTCCCCTCGATAGCTTCCAGCTGAGCTCCGAAATCGACCTCGAGGTCCCCGAATCGACAAGCTCGAGGACTCGATTGTTAAACTATCGGTTTGATTATCACCTTATCCCTGACTCTCATTTCGTTTCTAAGTCTCACATACATAGCATTAAATGCTTAACAACTAGCTTAAAAATAGATCACGTATTTTTAGAGTCCCGTAATCAAATTTAATTATTATTACCATTCTCACGGTAAACAATGTTCAAATTATAACTTCTATTGCCCTTTATGTTATTAATCTTTCTTATACTTTTATCGCATAAAATTCTACTATATAAGCTAACATATATGGTCAAATAACCAAAATAGTTCTTTGAATTTGGTGATCTGTATATTCAAGTCATTAACTTAATTATGAGTTAAAAAATGGTTGTGATACGATGACTTAAATTATGATATATGTCATGAGTTTAAATTGTGGAATCACTCACTAATGCTTGCATCAGGTAGGCGGCCTACATCACACACTCTTGGGGTACGATCCTTCCCGGATCATGGGTAAATGCATAATACTTTGTGGGTCCAACTTCACTTTAATTTACACAATTTAAGAAGTTTAACTTGTGACAAGAGGGGTTGCTCTGATGGCAAGCAACCTCCACTTCCAACCAAGAGGTTGTGAGTTCGAGTCTCTCCAAGCGCAAGGTGGGAAGTTCTTGGAGGGAAAGATGCTGGGGGTCTATTTGGAAACATCCTCTCAACCCCAGGGTAGAGGTAATGTCTGAGTACACACTACCCTCTCTAGAGTTGTTGTTGTTGTAAGAAGTTTAACTCGTACCGTCTAAAAATAGAACCAAAAAAGAAGGAAAAAAAAAGCGATAATATATTAATGCCACTATTATAATGCTGATAAATGGTCAAATCACTAACTGAATGCATTATTTCATATGAAAATCAAATGAAGCATGGATAGAGCATATAATCTGTTACGCGGTGCCTTCCTGAGATTCCTTGGAAGGGCAACGTAAGGCTAAACAATTGATGTCAGTGTAGTTCTTGTCCGCCAACTGAGGTCCCCTCCGTGTGCTAGACTAGATTGTCAGTGCCGCACGGGAAACCCAATGTCAAGAGCAATTGAGAGAACAGAAATGAGAATTGAGAATGAAAGAAAGCTTGATTGTGTTAATGAAAGCTATTACAAAAAAGCAAGGCGGTATCGAGGGGGAGAGACACCAATACAGAGAATTGTTGCTTGCTAGAAAGCTTTGAATGCTTGATCCCCCCTAATAATACTTAAAAAGAAATAAACCAAAGCTACACGACTAGACTTGAATAAGCTAGAGAGACATAATGTAAGTGCATGAAATAAAACTACTCTATATTTACAATGAAAAGAACTTAGTTTTTTACAAAGCAGAAACATGTCCTTTGTCAGCAGCAGCGTCTTTGGCATCAGGGTCGACGCGCGCGACGTTGTCTGTGCGTGCGGCGCTGTTGGAATCTGCCTGCGGCTGGGCACTGGTGAGGGATAGCGGTGGGGCGACAGAGGCACCTACGCGTTTGTCACTTGGTGAGGCCAAGACCACGAGGCCGTCCGTGGCGCTAGGCATTGGGAGGCTTGCTAGGACGCCACGGGGCACGCCCAAGGGGTCTTGGGGCATGGTCGGAAAGCCGCCCATGACATTCTCCCCCACCTGAGTTGGCAACGTCATCGGCGCCTTACTGGCCAAATAATCTTCAATGAGTCTCTTGTAGGCTTTGAGGTTTGTTCCCCTCTCCCAAGTATTCTCTTCTGCATCACAGCCCTGCAATTTTACCAAGAACTCTTAGTGATCTTTCCTTGAGGCATGAATTACTTTGTCATCAAGGATAGCTTCAACATGCCTTTCCCCAGTTGAATTGGGACCTCGAATAGTGGGTATTTTAAGCTGGCTCCTTGAAGGATCCTCCGTGTCTTCTCGAAAAGGTTTCAGGAGGCTGACATGGAAGACAGGATGAATTTTCCACCAGGCTAGGGTATCCACCCGGTATGCAACTTTCCCAATTCGCCTTTCAATGGACAAGGGTCTAATGTGTTTTTGCAATAGGCAAGGGTCATGGACCCCCGCAAATAAGTACCGCTTTGGGATTTTGATCATCACTTTGTCTCCTGCTTGATATTCAACAAAGCGACGATTCTGATCAGCATGCCTCTTCATCCGCTTTTGAGTTTTGACAAGATAGCTCCGCACTATATCCAGATTTCGCTTCCACTCTTTTGAGAAGCTAGCAGCCCGAGGGGACTTAGCCATGTTTGGAGCATTCGCAGTGTGTGGGAGTAGCGGTTGCTGCTCGGTAACAATTTCAAAAGCGCTTTTGTTTGTACTAGAGCTCTTTTGTGAATTGAAACACAGTTGAGCAACATCCAGAAGCTTCACCCAATTCTTCTGCGATCCGATTACAAAGTGGCAGAGATATTCCTCCAACATACCATTAAATCGCTCCGTCTGTCCATCAGATTGCAGATGAAAACTTGAGTTGTGGCTCAATTTTGACCCAAGGCACTTAAAAAGTTGGGTCCAAAAGTTTCTAGTGAAGTGTGAGTCGCGATCACTAACAATGTCTTTGGGTATGCCCAATATTTGATGACATGAGAGAAGAAGAGTCGAGCTGTATCTTCTATTGATATATATTGTGGGGCTGCAATAAAGGTACTTGGAAAACCGATCTACCACAACCAAGATAGTTTTAAGATCTTCGACCTTGGGCAATCCGGTGATGAAATCCATGGATACACTTTCCCAAGGTCTCTTTGGGACATCTAGTGGTTCCAAGAGTCCCGCTTGTATCAAACGGTCTGACTTTTCCTTCTGGCATACTAGACAAGTCTTCACATACTGAGCGACATCATCAGCCATTTGTCAATAGTTTGTTGCATGACAATCACCTTTTCTGCCTCTTGTGCCCTATGGGCTAAATCCTCGGTGCACTCATGATGGAGGCCCTCGAATTTCTCAAAATTTTTGGCTGCCTCTATGGCTGCCGTCTGTCGGTCTCCCTCGGAGTCGCAACTGATATTTTTAACGCCAACTTTGACCTGAAGCACCCTGCGGTCCAGGTCGTCCAACCTTTGCAGTAAGCTGGTTCTTAGTTGAGGCACCGTATCCATAATAGGCCGCAATACCTCAATCGTCCCCTTGAGAGCCGCAATGCGGTCCCCATGGTTTACCATGGTCAGAAATGGTGGTAATGTCAATACGTTCCCTCATCCGATGTCAAGCCTAGGCTCTGATACCAACTGTTACGCGACGCCTTCCTGAGATTCGTTGGAAGGGCAACGTAAGGCTAAGCATTATTGTCCGCCAACTGAGCCCCCCCGTGCGCTAGACTAGATTGTCAATGCCGCACGGGAAACCCAATGTCAAGAGCAATTGAGAGAACATAAATGAGAATTAAGAATGAAAGAAAGCTTGATTGCGTTAATGAAAGTTATTACATAAAAGCAAGGCGGTGTCGAGGGGGAGAGACACCAGTACAGAGAATTGTTGCTTGCTAGAAAGTTTTGAATGCTTGATCCCCCTAATAATACTTAAAAAAAAACTACACGACTAGACTTGAATAAGCTAGAGAAATATAATGTAAGTGCATGAAATAAAACTACTCTATATTTACAATGAAAAGGAATTAGTTTTCTACAAAGCAGAAACATGTCCTTTGTCAGCAGCAACGTCTTTGGCATGAGGGTCGGCGCGCGCGGCGCTGTTGGAATCTGCCTACGGCTGGGCGTTGGCGAGGGATAGCGGTGGGGAGACAGGCACCTGCGCTTGTCACTTGGCGCGGCCAAGACCACGGGGCTGTCCGTGGAGCTAGGCATTGGGAGGCTCTAGGACGCCACGGGACGCGCCCAAGGGGTCATGGGGCATGGCTGGAAAGCTGCCCATGACAAATCTTATGCATAATCATACAATCCTAATTAAGATTATTTTATCAAAGATCCAATTGGAGAATTTACAATAGCCTTTCGGCCACGCGGTGGGAAGCCGGTAACGCATGTGCAATGTCGCCACAAACAATATGCCATTTCCCTTTTGCAATAATCCCCACAATCAAATGATAATTTGCATGGTGGTTCGGGTGTACCTTCAACTTTTGCACTTTGCAAACCAATAAAAAAACAAAAAGATAAAAAAAAATACACTGTATAACCGTTCCTAAAAAATAATAACTAACAATATATACATTTTTTATTAATGTATAATACACATATTTTATATATAACAGTGTATGTTCCTTGTATATTTGACATGCGAATATAATTATTTTTGGCCAAATCGATTAAATGTATAACTTATCCTATGAACAACAAAAACTCAAATTTCATCAAGGGAACAATCAAAATTCAGACATTAAACTTTATGGATTCAAGTAAAAAAAACATCACAATCTATTAATTTATTTGATTTCAATTATTATTTATTGAATTTTTACTATATATATATACATAATTTAAACTGAAGCTACTGAATTAAGATGAATCGACAACAATAACAATATATAAACCGTTGAATATATATATATATATATATATATATATATATATATATATATATATATATATATATATATATATATATATATATATATATATATAT
>MU735569.1:46738-63164 GCA_026770625.1 Nicotiana glauca
ACTTTCATTTGATAGATATACTATTGTAATTATGTTTAATAATTTCAAATGTTAAGTCAATTTGACTAATAAAAAAAATTATGTTAAGATTTTAAATGAGACATTAACTAGGTATTTATAGACATGATATATTTCAATGAGACAAGGAAAGAGGAAAGAGATACCAATTGTGATGAGAACCAAACAAACCAAGAAAGTGAAGGAAGCCTTCCTCACTGCCATAGCTGAAAAGTTGCTAAGTATGTAAACAAATCTTAACAAGTTGATTCTCTTTGTAAAAATAAATATCCTAATTTGTTGAGTTATATATAGTTTCAAGAATCATTCTTAATTTTTTTAATTTAAGATTAATGCAATCTGAAATGAGTTTGAGAATTTTGGCAACTCAGTAATTCGAGATGGTGTGAGAAAAAGAAATCAATAGTTTTTAATTGTCATATAAAATTACTTTCCAAGTGATGAGGTAACATGAATTAATTGCAGATTCATTTGTAATCAATAAATTAACTCACCAAAATGAGGAAAGGAAAGAAAAGAAAGAAAAGAACCAAAATATGTATGTTAATAAATGTTGATGTTTTAAAAATATATATGTTATATTATATGTATATAATACATATATATACAAAAATATATATTATCGGTTATTTTAGTGCACCGACTGCCCTTTTATTAAATATATTGTAATGACCCGACCGGTCGTTTTAAGAATTAACGTCATGTTTCCCTATTAAATGCATTCCCCTTGTTTGTTTCTGCTATTTGTGAGTTGTCGGGAGGATTCATTTTGTGTTTCAGAGTGTTTTGAGACACTTAGTCCCTAAATGAGAGTTTTAGCCTTAGAATTTGGACCGTAGTCGGAGCAGTGTGAAGACGACCTCAGAATGGACCATTGGTTCCATTAGCTCCGTTGGGTGATTTCGATTTAGGGCCGTGTTCCGATTGTGTTTTGGAGGTCCGTAGCTTAATTAGGCTTGAAATGCCGAAATTTAATTTTTTTCAAAGTTTTCGGTTCGATAGTGAGATTTTGATATCGGGGTCGGAATGGAATTCCGGAAGTTGGAGTAGGCCCTTCGTGTCATATGGGACGTGTGTACAAAATTTCAGGTAATTCAGACGAGGTTTGATCGACTTTTTGATCAAAAACGGGAATTGAAAGTTTTGGAAATCCTTAGGCTTGAATCCGAGGGTGATTTGGTATTCCGACGTTGTTTTGAGTGTTCCGAGGATTAGTACAAGTTTGAATAGTGGTATATGACTTGTTCGTATTTTTGGTTGAGGTACCGGGGGCCTCAGGATGATTTCGGAAGGTTGACGAAAGAAAATTTGGAAGGTTTGGAAGCAGCTTCAGCTCCTGATGCGTGTGGTTAGTCGTAGATATGGTCTAAGGCAGAATTGGATTTGGCCGCAGATGTGGCCCAGGCACCGCAGAAGCGGTACCGCATTTGCGGAACAGAGGTCGCAGGGTGAAAATTTCTGTTTAATGAAAAGTCATAGGTGCGACTTGGCCTACGCAGAAGCGGGACCGCATGTGGGGTCCTAGAGTCGTAGATGTAGTTCCACTGATCAGAAAAAAGGCAGAAACGAAGGCTTAGTCTCAAAACCTTAGAAATTGATTTGGGAGCTCGAGATTGGTGATTTTGGGAGAGATTTTCACCTGGGTGTTTTGGGTAAGTAATTCTTACTCGGTTTTGATTAATTTTCGCGAATCTATGCTTAAATTCATCCTTTAAATTCGAATTTGGGGGTGAAAATTTGGAGAAAAAATTGGAAAAGTTCTTAGGCCTAATTTTGGAGTTTTGATCAAGATTTTGATGTCGGATTGGAATAATTTTTGTATATATGAACTCGTGAGAATGTGAGGATCCCGAATTTGTAAATTTTACACGATTATGAGACGTGGGTCCGGGATGATTTTTGGCGATTTTTCTAATTTTGCGTATTAGCTTCGAATTAATTAGTGAAATTTAGTTACTTGAAGTTATATTACCACATGTTACTTTAGTACTGCTTCTTTTCCTTATATCTTATTGTATATGACCAGTAGGGTCCTGGCCTTCCTCGTCACTATTCGACCGAGTTTAGGCTTGGCACTTACTGGGTACCGCTGCGGTGTACCCATGCCCTTTCGTGCACATGTTTTTCGTTTGCAGATCCAGGTACTTCGACCCAGCCCTACTACCCTTGAGGCGAGGTGATTCTCCATAGACTTCGAGGTATATCTGTCGCGTCTGCAGACCGAAGAGTCCTTTTCCATTCTCTCTTGTAGTGTTAGCCATTCTATCTTTTCTTTTTAATTTAGAGATTCCAGAGTTAGAGCATTTTGTCGTATTCATAGCTTGTAATTCATGGGATTCCGGGTTTTGGGAGTTATTCGATTTTGAGATCTTGTATTGTATATGCCGGGCGGCATCTTAAACACTTTTATATTTGTTATCTTCGATTTTTATCAGTTTTTCCGCATTTGTTTCTTTTTCCGCAATTGTTAGGCTTACCTAGTCGTAGAGACTAAGTGCCGTCACGACATGTTCACGAAGGACGAACTTGGGTCGTGACATATATATTATCGGTTATTTTTTTGAATGGCTAAAAAATATTTTTTCTTAAGTATATTTATATTATTAAGCAAGACATAATTCATGAAATTGAAAATAACTGGGTTAATGTAAGTTGTATACTTCCATTGAATATATAATATAGAACCTATAATATTACAGGATAACTTTAGAATTCTCAAATTCCAACTACTTTATTTTTTGGATGATTAAAGACTATTTACTTATTGCACTATTATAATTTCTGAAGTAGTCCTATTCGTAATTTGTTTCTATCAACATGCTAAATCTAGATTTTGATTGCTTTCTATTCGCGTTCGTATTTGCAATTCTTCACTTTTATCGAAGCAAGATGCACGTGTATTTAGAGTTGGTATTTCAGGTTGAAGGATATTTTTGTCAAAAAGCAATTCATTAAACAGATGATATCATTAGAGGGGGCCATTTCTGAGCAATTGTAAAAAATAAGGACAATGTTTAAGTAACAGTGCAAAAATAGCATATTTGTGCAAATCAACCCCTCAAAGTGGCTATCTGTGTAAATTTCTCGAACGAAAATTAGTAGGCCAAGTTCACAAATAACCGTTGTTAGGGATACTATTTATAGATTAATTAATATTTATTTTGTCTTGAAATGTTAAAATAAAAATCTTTAATTTCAGGATAATTCAGAAATTTTTTATCCTGAAAATTTGAATGGTAAAACTAAAATTCAAGACACACCGGCTAATTCTTAAATAATAGTCCTTTAGAGTGGCTACTTGGTGTCATTTCTACAAATTAGTAGCATTAATTGGGCCAGCCAAAAACAGCCCATATCACCAACGGTTTTGTCAGAAAAGCGGGAGACAATTTCCTGAATATCATAGGCGCCAAAATTCGAACTTTATACCGCCAAGTTCTTTACTCAGCACCGTCTGTATATATATTAACACACACACACAAAAAAGCTAGGTTATTTGTTTCCCGCGAATTTTTCATTTTCAGTTCTTTACTCAGCTGAAAAAGATTTGCAGACTGAAGCTTTGAGTGAATTTCAAGAATGACAGCGGAGACTCAAAGCATTTCTCGGTTACTAAATCCATTGGCATTTCATATTCAGAAATTGGGTCTTGAACTCAAATGCCCTCTTTGGTAAGTTTTTTTTTTCATAACTCAATAATCTATAATTTGATTTGGGTCTTTTTTTTTGTTAGAGATTCGTAGATCCTTTAGTTTTCAAGAACTAATTTATCTAAAAAGATTTAAAAAAATTTATGGAAATAAAATGGACTCAATAGAGGATTTTTTTGTTGGAGATTCATGTGTCATTGTATGATAAGTGCATTGTTAAAGAATAATTTAGTTTTAATAACTTTTATTGAATAAAATATACCCTATAGAAGAAATGGAATTAGAAGAGTCAGATAGTTGGTCTCAACTAGTTTGCATTAGGGCATTTCCTGGTTAGAGATTCATATTGCATTGTATGGTATTTGTAACTTTAGAGAAAAGAATCTTAGTTTACTGAAACTTTAATTTATTCAAAAGATAAAATTTTTATGGAATAAAATTAACCCAACTGTAAAATATCAAATATTTTATCGAATAAAATGGACTCAATGGAGAAAATGGGCGTAAAAGATTCATAGAATTGGATCTAGGATTTCAACTTTAAGTAGGGGCAGATCTGGCCCTTTGGGTACCTAGTTCTGAACCTAGTACTTTCATTGTGGAGTATTAAATTTATGTGTATAAATTCATTAAAATTATAGTAATAAATAGTAGAGATGAATCCATAACTTTAAAAATATAATATTTTTCAATATTAAAAACATTAAAAGTTGAAACTACATAGTTTAAATCTTGTACGCGCCTCGACTTTAATGGTTTGGTAGACCATTTGTGTTATTAGGTTCGAATTTCAATACTTGTAAATATTTATGTAGATTTCTTAACACAGTTTCTTATGATTTTGCAGCTTAAACTTGCTGAATAAACCTATGTTGCTTCCATGTGATCATATTTTCTGCAAGTAAGTTATCATTTTGGGTTTCTTTGAAATTGGATTTTCTGTGATATTTGCTTGAATGTTTAATTCCGGCTTTGAATATTGATTATCCAAAAATTACAAAATTTAATCTTTTTGTGCAGCCTTTGTGTTCCAAGGTCTACCCAAGTTCAATGTGAATGCCCTGTATGCAAACATCAATATGTTAATCAAGGTACTATTACATGGTTTTATTACATTATTTTTGCTGTTTAATAAACAAATTCTGAAATAGGCCGCAAAACTAATTTGTTTATAGGGAGATACACATTAGAAAGAACATTATTTCCCTCAAATGTTACTGCTTAAATGGTAGCAGTCCAAAAATAAATATATAAAAGTTGTTTTCTGTTTTAGTTCATTAAGCTTTAGATGAGGTTATTCATACAGTTCAGTGTGTGTGTGTGTGTGTGTGTGTGTGTGTGTGTATGAGTTGAGCTTAATGGAAAAAGTGAGTATTCATATCACCTACCTCACTTATTTGGGGCTGAGGTGCAATAGTTGTTGAATGAATTATGATTTTACAATATGAAAAGATAAGATCATTTCTGTTTATAATGTGTCTTAGATTTTGTGAAGGAAATAACTGATGTTTTTGCCTTCATTGGAATGGTGCAGAAATAAGGGCAGTGCCTCATATGGAGAGTATGATAGCCATATTTAGAAGCTTAGATGCTACTTTCAATGCTAAAGTCTTTCAATTCCAGTCTCCTGGTAAATATATCTTAACCCATATATCAATTTTCTGTTATTTTCTTATTGCTGGTAAAGTACAGTACTACTCACACACAAAAATTGGTTTAATGTACCAGATGCCGGAATAGTGTTAGAGCAGTCTCCCATTTCTGTTAATGCTGATGACAAATCAAGAAATGAGCAATCCGTCAAAGCCATAGTAAGCAGCAATGATCCAAACAAGGAAATTAATAGGCGCAATGGACATGGAATTCCTTGGAATGGTGTGAATAATTTGAGTCTCTTGCCTTCTTCTGACAGAAAGGCAGACTTAAAAAATGAAAGGAATGATGCAGAGGAAATAGATTTGAATCAAGTGCAACAACAATCACCAGGCAGCTCTCATTCATCCGATAATAACAAAGATATAGCTAAAGAGACAAGTGAACTGAGAGTAAGAAATAATGTAAGTTTCATAATTTGCTACTATAATATAGTACTCCTATTATATTTCTCGAAAAGTATAGTATTATAGAGTTGTTTTCACCTTTTCATGTCATTGGCATCATTCTTTGCAATGGAACAGTAAATGCCTGATAAGTGCTAACTAAAGTTTTTACGATTCTTGGGGTTGCCCATTACTTGCCATAGGTTAGCCTTAAATTAGAAATAGTTTCCTGTAGAAAAGAAGCACATCCTTCCAATTAAAGTGCCTAAACATATGAACAATTTCTCCAGCCATATAGCAATATTTATGCTTGAATAAGTCCAGGAAGTATAGTAGCTAGTTATCTATGATACCATGGTGGCAGACTATCGAGATGGATGTGTACTGTTTCCATGATTATAAGCAACAAAAAAAAATATTTTTAATATATTTGCTTGTTTTCAGGATATAAAAAGCCATACTGCAAAGAGGTCTGTAGAAGATAGCTCACACGTGGTTGAAGGTCTAGTGCACCACACAATTAAGCATGAGCATGTGTTTGAGGAAAGAGATGTGAAGAGACAAAAGAAATTAAGCTATGAATTGCCAGAGACGGTCTTGCAAAGTTATGCTATTGCCGACTCCGACCGCTCTTTGGCATGTAAATTTAGTGAATCTTCTTTTGTTGCTCAGCCAAAAGCAGTTTCAGATCAACATCTTTTGGAAGGAAGTGTTTGTGCTTTCTGCCACACATCTAAGATAACAGAGGTCAGTTAGCTGCTTTATATTATTTTAAAGGACAAATTTGGAAATAGTTAGACACGTTTATTCTATTGATATAATCATTTCATATTTGGCATCAGATAACCAATTCTGACAACTGAACTTGTCGGTTTCTGATTAATACTTGCAGGGAACTGGACCAATGCTGCACTACGCAAATGGAAGGGAGGTGGTGGGAGATGTTTCTTCACTTTCAAAAGCCATACCTGTGCATATGAAATGTATTGACTGGTATGCACTTTGCAATTTAGCTTTGATATTCCAATATCAGTAACTTTTAATAACAAGCTCATAAAGAAAGCTCTAATGTGTTAGACGATGTTTTGTTTTATCATTTTTGTTGGATGACATTCTAATGGTAAACGATTTCAGAACCATTCTTGTTTTTGTTTTTAAGTCTTTTTGATAGAATGGTTCTATCCTAATTGTTGGTGACATTATACTAGACTATTTATTGTTAGTATTCAGCTCTTCCACAATTACTTAGTTTTGCGCTAATAATATTGCTTTCTTTTTACAGCTAGCAATATTTTCATTTATTATTTGGGTTCTGCAGTATTTAGTGTGGTACACTGGTCTTCTTGACATAACAAGTCCAATTTACAGTTTAATTCCATTTTGTAGGGCACCTCAAGTATATTATGATGGAGATATCTTAAGAAACTTGGAAGCTGAATTGGCAAGAGCTGTAAAACTCAAGTGTAGTGGCTGTGGCCTAAAGGGTGCAGCACTTGGCTGCCTCGTGAAGTCATGCCGCAGGAGTTATCATATGCCCT
This sequence comes from Nicotiana glauca, assembly GCA_026770625.1. NCBI lineage: Eukaryota > Viridiplantae > Streptophyta > Magnoliopsida > Solanales > Solanaceae > Nicotiana > Nicotiana glauca. The sequence continues at coordinate 53,984 of MU735569.1, forward strand.
GTGCATTTGAAATCCAAGACTGCCGATGGGATTGTGTAAGTGGAGCAATATAACGCGCCTAGTCAATAATTTCACCAAATTGAGATCTATAAAGATTGTTGTTTTCTTGCTCTCCCTCAAAGTCCACCTCTTCTTTAATTGCAGGATAACTTTGTAATGCTGTGCCCGAGCCATAAATCTGTTAAATTTCCAAGTGAGAAGTCAGAGTCTAGGAAGCGAGCCGGTTTGGAAGCATGTCCACAATCTGCTCCCCCGTAAGAACTATATGTTATGGAAGTTCCATATTAGTTTTTATCAGTTAGCTTAAATGAAAGCACTTAAAACAATAATAAAACATCATCTTGAATCATTTTAAAGTCTCTATTTCCAATAACATAGAATATACATGTGATTTTTGCCCAATTATATGTGCATGCAGAATGTCTGAGCAATTGAAATTTTGGGCAACATCGCCAGATGGACCCAAAGAATGGGTTCTATGTGGATCTGCTCTATCATCAGAAGAGAAGGTTGGTCTCCTTCCTACAATAAGAATGTTTTCTGCTAGTTTTGTTCATACGCATGCAAAATACAATGCATATTTTTTTATAACTGCTTGATCAGTTTATAAATATCACGGGTCAAATAACTACCACAATGTCATTTTATGGGCCATTGTTGCCACTAGCAAGTTGCCAAGGAAAACCAACTTAGCTAACAATATTTTATAGGCCAAAGTTGCCACTAGCAAGTTACCAAGCAAAACCAATTTATCTATTTAGCTCTTTGTCATTTGTATATATAAGCAGACAACTTATTTTGATTATTCCCCAAATGGTTTGACTTGATTTCTGTCAGTGTTAACTTATTCTTCTGTCGTCTGTTAACTTTCACAACTCTACTGCTGAATTAGCTAAAGGGCAACCAGGTGCACTAAGCTTCCGCTCTCCGCTGGATCCGGGGAAGGGTTGGACCACAAGGGTTTATCAGCCTTACCTTGCATTTCTGCAAGAGGCTTTTCCATGGCTCGAATTATTTTATTTATTTGTTGCAATTTGGTGGAGTAAAATAATCAAATAAGTGTAGCTCTTTTAGTTTGTGAATTTGCTGGCTGAATTTTTGTACTTCCATCAATATTGATTGATTGCAATTGGTTCTTCTGATCTTATTTCAGTATATGATGGTCAAGTTTGCTAATATGTGCGGCGCAACTGTGTGCAAGACTTGGAACCCAAACATCACCCATGTCATTGCAGCAACAGATGAAAAGGGTGCATGCACCAGAACACTGAAAGTTCTCATGGCAATTTTGGATGGAAAATGGATCCTAACAATTGATTGTAAGCTCTTTCTTCTTTTTGCCTTACATGGTTAAGTTAGCTTATTTGTTCATCTGGTTCTCCATTATGGGAGAAGCATGTAAAATTGTCTAAGAAGTAGGCTATACAATTAAGTAAACTAAGTATGCAATTAAGTAAACTAGGTTAGCATAGTTTTATAGGCATGTAAATAAATAAATTTAGCACGACAATATAAGTACTAGAGTATCTGGTATTTAGAAGGATTGGAAAGGACACAGAGAGGAATGCTATGGTATCAAGAGTGAAGCTAGGAGCTTAGGAACAAGTTTGTTTGAATCTAGTAGCTTTTGCTCAAACATTATATTTGTGTTAAGAAATTCAATAAATATGTATAGATATAAAATTTAATCCCAATTATTAGTACTGGAAGTTGTCGTTTTAAAATCCTGTACTTTGCCTCTGTATGGTATATGTCGGAGTTGTTATGCACATTCCAAAGACTCATAAGAGTATTAAGATATCAAAATGGTGCTCTATAGCATGAGCATGATACTTTATTGGAACTATGCTCTGCTTGGTTTGGAGCAATACTATAACTCGCAAAAGCAAAGTGGTTATTTTTTCTGTAGATTCTGTGTCCTATCATGGTTAGCAATATAAATAATAAGCTCAAGTAGTTCTATAATTTTCTCTTACTGTGAAGAACATGCCTTGATAAATGAATCATCCCCCATGAATACAGACAAGACTAGGACAATATACTTCAAACAATTGTCCTATTAGCTCAATTTAAATGATGCTAATACAACTTTGCTTATTTCCAGGGATAAAAGCCTGCATCGGAGCAAATTGTCCTGTGAACGAAGAACCTTATGAAGTTAACCTGGACAACCATGGCTGTTTTGGTGGCCCTAAAGCTGGTAGACTTAGGGCTTCATCCAATGTAAGTATTCATTTTTCTCCTATAGGGACAAGAATTGATGTATGCATTTACATTTTCTGCTGTGATAAGAAATGCATTTACAATGCTGCTTGTGAACATGCTTTAGGTTGAAGCATCTTGAGAAAAATGATAAAAATGGTCCCTTATGTTTTGAAGATAAGTTCAAAGTAGTCCCTTAAGTAGTTTTGGTCCTTTAAGTTTGCCAAAACTTAACACTTTTGGTTTCCGTCAAATCTAACAATAGACCAAAACTGTTTAGTGCATACTTAAGGTACTACTTTGAACGTACCCTCGAACATAAGGAATCATTTTTGTCATTTTCTCAAAATATCTTTGCTGATTTTCTTAGTAACGAGGCGCATGAATTTCTACATAAAATTATGGCACAGTAAAAAGGTTCCTTGTTTCTTATACAGGCACCTAAACTTTTTGATGGTTTCAAGTTTTATTTGAGTGGAGATTATGTGGCAGCTTACAAAAAGGACCTATTAGATCTAGTTGAAAAGGGTGGAGGTTCCATCATTCACACTAAGGAACAGCTGATTTACCAGAATGGTTCTATGCAAACAACTAACTCATCTTGTCTAGTTGTTTATAACCTTGATCCACCATGCGGTTGCATGTATGGTGAAGATAGCAATGTTTTGCTGCATAGACAAGCTGAGGCTGAAGAGTTGGCCAAGCAAAATGGTTGCCAGGTCATTCAGCATACATGGATCCTGCAGTCTATTGCTGCATGTAAATTAGAACCTTTCTGCTGATATTGCATTGCAAGTTTCAACGTAACAATGAACGCTAGTTTACGTTTAGGAAGATCCTGCGAAGTAACATTATTCATTAGACAGATGAGAGTAACTGTCTTGTTTGTATGAGGCTGTTGTACATTTTCTATAACTGGGGTCATATAGTGAGTCTTAAAGCAAAGGTTTTTCTGCCAAGAGATGAAATGGAGTACTAGCAGTTCTCCACAATGAGATGAAACTTTGAAACTCTGGAAGTTAACCTTAGTGACAAAAGTGACAGGTTTTTGACTAGGAGATAAGTTTCCTTAGCCAACTAATGCTTTTTCTTCTTTGGTTATGGACTTGGTCAGCTGAGCAGATTCCAATGTCTTCTGCAACTCTTTATTTGTAGCATAAGTGTTATGAATAGATTTATTTAAAATAATAAATAGGATTTTTTTTTATAATTGTGGTGTTCGGTCTAGCTTGTGAGTTTCTTGGCTAATTCAAGATGTTAGATTTTGAGTTTGGGTCATTGGTTGCCCATGTGAACTGACTTGACCCAACACAATAAGAATAAATGAAGTTAAAAAGTTACTAAAGGAAGTTACTTATTAGTTACCACACCCACAATAAAATTCTAACATTGTTCTGAGCATGGGTAATGGGATTGAAAATTTAACTTCAAATATAAAAGAGGGTTTCCTCTTCTTCAAAAAAAAGATGCATAGAATAATTTTCTCTTATTCTCCCAACATGACACACGTATAAAAAGGTAAGACTTTAGTTTGTGACATGTTTCCTAGGGATTCAAAGTGGATTTGGCAATTATTTTGGTAGAAATTACAACAATTTCCATTGTGCATGATAAGGTACACGATTTATTGTTCTTGCTCCATAATTTAGATTTAACACTAGAGATACTTGCTACCTTCCACCAGCATAAGTATTGGGTAACTTTGTCAAATTTATAAATAGAATTTTGCTATAGCAAAGAAAGAAAGTTTTAAATTTGAAGCGCAAGACAGCATAAAAGGCATAATAATAGTATAATTGAGAGATATTGACGTAATCCATATAGAATTCTTGTATCCATTTTTCTTGGATATGTTAACCACTGTTTATAAATGCCAAGTAAATTGCTAACTTCCAAGCTTTTGTTGTAAGATTATATGCAGTAAGATTTTTATAGTGTATAATCAGGCTATGCGCTATATGTAAATATATATATGTTATGATCAAACACTTACCATCTTACCAAAAATTATACAACTTGTAACAAAGGAGCAACTTTATTTTTTAACGAAGCCTACCAAACAGGCACCATATTCAACCATGATCTCGACCCCGGCTATCCCTTCACCTTGGCCTAGCCATGGGCAGGATGTTAGCGTTACCCAACAATATGTACATTAGATGCGGGTGCATAATGTTAGTGCTAATTAACAGAGGATTAGACACCAGGAGTGCTATAAATGCAGCTTTAAAGACCATCTATAGTTCCTCAATTCTTCCAAGAATAACTCTTAAAACACCATATATTAACAATACAAAAGGAAAATCCTGATATTTCTTTATCATAGATGTTGAAGCAGAGGACAAACCAGTCCCATCTGAATAATCTATGGGAGGGATACCAGAAATGTTAAAGCTGGTTTACTCAAGAATCTGATGTTCCAAACATCAATAGGAACTTAATATCCTACCAAAAGGTTTGTGAACTGCATAAGATTATTCATCCAGTTTAGCACGCTTCGTTGGTGGTGTATTTGATGAGCTTGAAATATTTGTCTCAGGATTTTCAAGATCTTCTCTTTCTTGCTCTTTCTGCTTCTCCCCCACCTTTTGAGTTACATAATCTCCTGCTTCTTGAGGATTGCCTGCTGGCACTCCTGGATCATTTTTGTTTGAGGAGCGTTGAACTGCATCTGTCAACTGTGCAGAGGCATCCTCAGCTATGGATGATGAGGCCTTTACCAACTCAATACTCGGAATCGACTTGCATTGCTTTTCAAACATCTCCTGGAGATATCGCCCTTGTTCTTCTATACGCAGCTGCAGATTTCTTTGAATCTGTAAAAGTTCGTGACAATAAAAGCACACATTACATATGATACCATGTAAGTTTCCTTAGATTCAATTAGCGGCCAATTCATTCATCTATCAGCATCATAGAGGTATAGAGTTCTTGCCCATGAAAGAGTTGATTCCCCACCAAAATTAAACAGTGAGAAACTCAAGATCAATTATTTCAACAATAATCAAAGAAGAGAAGCACAAATTAACTACTTCTGTTGTTGATTTGATTTTTTTGTTTTTTATTTTTAGGAACAACTTCTCTATCCGGAAAAACCTCTCTACCTACAAAAGGTAGGGGTAAGGCTGCATTCACACTACCATCCTCAAACCCCAATTGTGGAATTACACTGGATTTTTTGTTGTTGTTGTTAAGGAACTACTTCTGTTGCGATTACATAGGAATTATATTGAGATATTCCAAAAGCTTCACCTTTAACTTCAGAAAGGGCAAAAGAAAAGCCATGCCATGCCACTATTTTATACCACAAAGACAGCAGTTAAAAGCAATCTCCAACAAAATAATGCATGACAAGGAATCTTCTATATGCTCATATTAAGGACACAATTTCCTGCGGATGATGCAAACAGTAATGACCTATCAAAATGAAACTAGAAACACCAGAGGTGGATTCGGGAACTCAAGAAGATGGACGCACTATTATGAAGACGTAGATCTAGATTTATATTTGACGGATTTGATGTTAGGCTGAGGAGGATGAGGAGAAGTGTGTCTATTTTTGAGAACCGGTTCGGATTCATGCCGGGACAGTCGACCACAGAAGCCATTCATCTTGTGAGGAGACTGGTGGATCAGTATAGGGAGAGGAAGAAAGAAGACTTGCATATGGTGTTCACTGACCTAGAGAAAGCCCACAAGTCTCGGGGAGGTCCTATGGAGATGTTTGGAGGTTAGTGGCATCCCAGTAACATACACTAGGGTGATTAGATATATGTACGATGGTGCTAAAACTCGGGTGAGTGCTGTGGGAGGAGACTCGGAACACTTCCGAGTGTTGATGGGGTTACATCAGGGATCAACTCTTAGCCCATTTCTTATTTGCTCTGGCGATGGATGTGTTGACGAGACACATCCAAGGGGAGGTGCCGTGTTGTATGTTATTTGCAAATGATATAGTGCTGATTGACGAGACACGCTGCAGGGTTAACGCTAGGTTGGAGATTTGGAGACAGACCTTGGAGTCTAAAGGTTTCAAGTTGAGTAGGACGAAAATAGAATACGTGGAGTGCAAGTTCAGTGAGGCTTGCATCTGGCATTTTGTGTGATAAGAATGTGCCACCAAGACTTAAGAACAGAGTGGTAGTTAGACCGACTATATTGTATGGTACTAAGTGTTGGCCAATCAAGAAATCCCACGTCCAGAAGATAAGAGTAGCAAAAATGAGGATGTTGAGATGGATGTGTGGGCATACCAAGAAAGATAAAATTAGGAATGAAGTTATTAGGGACAAGGTGAGAGTGACCCCTATTGAAGACAAATTGCGGGAATTGAGGCCGAGATGATTTGGGCATGTGATGAGGAGAGACATCGATGCCCCGGTTAGGAGGTGTGAGAGGTTGACCATGACGGGTTTGCGAAAGGGTAGAGGTAGGCCAAAGAAGTATTGGGGAGAGGTGATTAGACATGACATGACATTGTTTCGGCTTACCGAGGGCATGACCTCGATAAGAAGGTGTGGAGGTCGAGAATTAGGACTGTACGTTAATAGATAGTCGAGAGTTTCTCCTAATCATACCAGTAGTATTAGTATTATTCTTACTTTTTCGTGTTCCTAGATCTTTGCTATTCCATATTGTGTCATTCTTACCAGTACTGTTAGTAGTATTCTTGTATTTCTTATTTTTAGATCTTTGTTATTACACATAGTGTCTTTATTTTTTTTTCCTGTGTTGTTATTGTTGGTTGCTTCCTGTTTAGTATTTCTTAAGAGGAGGGTCTATCGGAAATAGCCTCTCTACCCTTCCCAGACCCCACTTGTGGGATTGCATTGGATTTTTTGTTGTTGTTGGATTTGATGTTAGGCTCTTATCATGAACCCATTACACTTTTAAAATTATAGGTTCAAAATTATATTCTTTTTGCAATTTTGGTGAGTTTCACATATATATTTATACTCCGTGTCGAAAATAAGGCCAATTGGAGTGGGATTTGAACCACTGATTTCACTTGTAGAGGTGCACTATTCATTGCACCATAGGACACTCTGAGCTTAGTGTACACAAGTATATTCAAGTAGTTTTGAAGAAATATAATATCGCAATATATGGTCTAGGGAGAGGAGCATGGATTCACGTGAACCCATACCCCATCACTTAGATACACCCCTGCACAAGATCATGTTGCTAAGGCAAGAATTTATACCTCAAGTTGTTCATGCAGCTGTTTCTGAACTTCCATCTGTAACCGCAATGCTTCAGTGATCTCAATACCCCTGCATCGAAACCCAAACACATCATACAACAAAGACAACACGAGAGTACAGATTTCGGTTAGTTATGAGGGGAAAACTTCATAGCAATTCAAATAGAGCCCTTTAAGCCACCATGCTATTCTACTTAAAGGACCTGTTCTACATTACATGTGCACATAGAACTATTCCAGCTGTCTTACCTCCATCTATCAGAGCCCTAAGTTAACTATTCCAATATTTTCCTTTCCCTTATCTTTCAATTTTGTTGACAACCTGAATAAAATCCTACTTTTAACAAGTAGGTCCTTCAATAAAATTTCATATTCATCATCATTTTCACCCTTTGTCTTTTTGGAATTACCTTGTACATATACCAGACCAAATGGAATATCTATTTCTCCGAATAGGTTCATGCAAGGTTGTACCAATCTAGATAATAATTTTTTTTTTTGTTTTTTTTTTTATTTGCACCGGGTGTCCGAGTCTCTATGAGCCCCGACTAATCCCGGGGGTGCAGATAATAAAATTATTGAAGCCACTATATCTCAATATGTGGTTTATGTTTTCCGTCTACAGCCATATGGCAAAAGCACTTATAAGCAACATCAATTAAGCACCTTATGCCCCAGATGTATGCCATCTAGCTTATGCACAAGAGAAAATCAAATCTTATCCAAATTCCAAGTGATGCATATCATTAAGCCAGAAAACAGAGGCAATGGACCCAACTACTAACGTTTTTAAGTCCAGAGCTGACAAATCGCCAATGGATGACTCTTTCTTCTCAGAGGACCCTGTTATGAGAAGGGGAAAAATAAAGGGGCTTCAGCAAACAATAACTTGAGTGAAAGGAAATATAAAAGCCTGTCAAATATAGAGGATTATTAGCATTCTCCAAGCACCAATAATCTCTGATCACAAAAAGAGAACGTTAATATGTTACGGATAAGTCCATTTGGCTTTTTAGAAGAAGACAAACAAAAACTTAGGAGATTTCGGCAGTGGTGTTTGAAGTTTACTTGCTCCAGTTAAATAGTGCAAACTGTTCTTATTATCTTGGCAATCATATGAAGTTAATAATACCAGTTAAAGTGCCAAATTTTTACCAATTTGCTATGTTACACCTTTCACGTCCTTGACACGTCTCAAGAAAATAATTTCCTAAGATATGGGCAAATCCGTGTCATATTAAAGTTACAGAGCAAAATTCCATGTTTCTTTTTACTTTATTCGTTTATAGGAGAAAGGCACAAATTAAGAAACGTTTAGTCAAAGCTATAAGCATATTATACAAAGAAAGCAACAAATATATATCCTGAAATCTCAGCTCCATTTTCAGGAGGAGGGCGGAGAGAGAGAGAGAGAGAGATGGAGGGAGGGAGGGAGAGAGAGAGAGAGAGAGAAGGTCAATATTGTCAATGTGGCTTTCTTGTTCAAGTAACATAAACCTAACATAGGTTTCATACGGTGATATTCTGTGAACCATAGCTTGCATATTTAGCATGAACTAAAAACAAAACAAAAAAGCTCCTATTTACACAAAAGGCAATCCCAATACAAATGATAAACTGTTGATCTTTACTATCTAAAATCTTATCTTCATCATCTGCTACTATGCAAAAAAAAGAGAAGATGGAGAAGTGTCAGTGTATTCAACATATCCTTTTATTAGCCTCTTGTGATTCAATGATGATATATGAAATAGCACCCAAAAAAAAAAAAAAAAA
>MU735569.1:73280-110986 GCA_026770625.1 Nicotiana glauca
CTATATATCGATTTAAAAAAGTAAGCAGTAAATTCAACCGCCTGTTTGTGTAAATATCATCTACGCCTGTTTGTGTAAATATCATCTAATATATGATTGTGTATTATCATCTAATTTTTTCATCTATGCTTTTAGTTTCTAAATACAACATCCGTCAGAACACATACAAAGTAGTCAATAATTACTGACTCTAAATAAATGATTCAACAGAATATTATGTATAAAACAGGAAAAAGATCACCAGCTAACTATTGCTAACTTATGGCTAAGCATAATCTTGGCATCCAACTCATGATATCAAGAAATGGAAATAGCTTCTACTCTTCATGTTTCAGCCAGGTGTCGTGTCAACCTGCATGTACCTCGACCATTCCATTAAACGACTGCTACTTCCAATTAAGACATGAACCGATTAACTGTGCTTACCAAGATTTAAACAGATAAAAAGAAATTACCCAACATGAAAAAATTTCAAAGAACTAAAGGTGAAGGGTGTTCATCATAGCATCCATCATCAGAATTCCGAGAGCAGCTGTAAGTATCATATCTTAAGCACACAGAATTTCTTCGCCATCCCAGGGCTTGTCTCCGCTGAGATTTGAACCTCAAAACCGACTTTCTAATAATGCACAATGCTTGGAAACCATTCATCCTTCCTCTTCGTCCGAACATTGATGTGTAACAGCAGAGTTATCTGGTACATGTGCTAAAATATCATCTCCGCCACCACTTCAACATTTGGATCTTCTTCAACCTTGTTGAACTCAAGATTTTCATCCCTTCAACTACTTATGAATTCAAGACAATCTATTGTGCCTTCAATTTAGGGGACTTTAACCACAATTTCAAAGTCTGAACGACCCTTGTATATATAAGTGGGAGAGTGATAATACTCTTAATACTATATATAGATGGATAATATTCTCTTAATAAGAAATGAGTCAAATGACATCCCTGACTCTTCAAAAAGCGGAGATCTGCCATGTAATTTTTAAGTATAAAGATTCCATATATAGGCAGCCAGACATCAGATTCACTAATATTGGATGTCATTTTCAAATTTTCAGTGAGTGGAGAACAGTTACGATGGTCTATCTGAAACAACATCTCAATCCTCTCAGGTAGGGATAAGATATGTGTACATACTATCCTTCCCAAACTTCATTTGTGAAATTTCACGGTCTGTTGTTTGTTGTTGGAGAAAAGTTGCGATCAATACCAACTGGTCAAACCAAATATATGCTCCAGTAGGTCCATAAGGTCCAAACCTCCAAAGAAGAGAAAAAGGGTCTTATCCTAGTGGTGTAACATCACTTTTGTGATGAGGCAGCAGATTGTGATTGTTGGAAAAAAAAACAGCAATTTTATGTTTTGATAAACTCACAATAATGCCAAAGACAAGACTGATCTCTTATGTAAAAGCTATGATCTGGTCATTTGTGTCGGGATGTCTCACCCCTAAAGCACTCCCTAGGCAAAACGCTCCCTAGACAATTATATTTACAAAGCTCGAATTTAAGATCTCTGGTAAATATGAGGATACTTAACCCCCACCACAACAGATCCATTCAATACACCTTCTATGTATGTATATCCCTCTCTATTTGACATTTCTTTTTGGTCTACTATGAATAGTTTACTTTGCAAATTCTCTTTCTCCTATTCATTGGATTAGTGAAAACAAGCTCCATTTTTATAATCAATCATTTGCAGCCCTTAAAAATAGTTGGTGGTTGCTTGAGAAGAATATATTCTCCTATTAGAACAAAATAGCGGCCAGCAGAATTTGTTTTCTTGTTGAATGACCAAATGTTATTGTGAATTTGTACAACAGCTTTTAGTAAGTCACCACTATGTTAAAATTATTTTTGGTGAAAAAGTAAATGTAGTTTTTGGTAGGTAAGATTTGGGTTATGCGTCGTCACTCCACCCATCTAGTACAAGTAAAAGACAAATATCTCAATGCCAATGCCCCTTAACTCTTAAACATCATATATCATGCGATATGTAGCAAAAGCTTTGGAGTTTGTTTTGTGTAAAACTATGGAAGTGTTGGAAAATCAATGAATTCAACTTAACTTTCCTTTTACTCGTAATAAACACACCAACAAGAAAAGGAAACAGTGATGTCCTACATAGGTGAAAACTTTTGGAGTACACCAAAATTCTCATAGCCAGTTGCACTAATAATTCTTAGCAAGAAAAGAACTCCCTGATATTCAAAAACTCAAATAAACAATTGGAAAACGCAATTCTCAAACTAAACGATAGCATTGGCAGCACTTGCAATCCTTGGCCAAAGATCAGCACACTCTTTCCCAATGGGACCAGTAATGGCAGATCCTACATAACAGGAAAGAATACATGGTAAGATAACATAGACCGGCATTGATAGTCAAACGATACATATCTTATTAGTTTAAAAGTTTACCCTAAAGCGTCACACTTAGTGAGTCAGTTTTGAAAATGCAGAATTGATAGATGCTACAGTTAATGAATCACTAATGGGTGTTTGTATGGATGGTCACACTTCAAAAGTTATGTGACGGTGCTTGACTCGACTCAGGGTTTAAGAAAGAAAGACTTTTGAAATTTGTTGAATAATACAAACCATAGATATTTGTGTAGCTGTAGATCAATTCATTAGGGAAAAGTAGGAACTCTAAAGATAAAAGGTAGCTAAATGAGGAAATGTGGCATTTTTATAGGACTGACTAAAAAGGAAAGAATGACAAGGTAAAATTGGTAGGAGGAAGTAATAGACTTCAAAAACAAAGGTACAGAAGTAAAACTGTTAAAGGACTTTAGTGATCACTTTTGCCTTTGAAATAGCAATAAAGTCTACTCAATGTAAAAAACTTACCCTTCATTTCACCCTTGGGATTCACAATTACACCAGCATTATCTGCACAAATAAAAGAGAAGCATCAGAAGACATGTTTTCATATACAGTGCAGACCCCTCTAACAGCCGCTCAGAAACACTCTCAATAATTCAGTGAACTACCCAGATACAAGTAATAATCATGTAAGGAGCCAATATACAAACAGAGAGAAGAAGAATACAGGTAATATAACAAACAAGACAACAGCAGCGAGGAAGACAAATATTAATCCAGTAATTTATAATTATGAAGTGATATATGCAGCTACACTTTATCTCTACATGGACAAACAACTTGCTAACTAGAATGAAAAGACTCCCGACAAACACTGGAACTAATGAAAACCCAAAACTAAAATTATAATGCTTTTGGAAAAGGTTAAACAAAACAAACGGCAAACTCAAAATATGAAAAGCAAATCAATTTCAAAACAACAAAAACAATTAAGGGTATCTGAAAATACCTTCAAAGTACATGAAAACACCATCCTTTCGGCGCCACGGCTTGCGCTGACGAACGACGACAGCAGGCATAACCTTCTTCCTGAGATCAGGCTTACCCTTCTTCACAGTGGCCATAACCATATCACCAACACAAGCTGAAGGCAACCTGTTAAGCCTTCCCTTGATACCCTTCACCGAAATGATGTAAAGGTTCTTTGCACCAGTGTTATCGGCACAGTTAATAGTTGCCGCCACCGGTAAACCCAACGACATCCTGAACTTGTTCCCAGCGGAACCTCCACGTCCTTAAGTTACATTTTAAAATAACTAATCAATGAACTAGTCACCATTTCAAACTAAATTAGACTACACGAATCAGTTGTACATGTTCCACTCTATTAGGCTCATAAGTTTTTAAGGAATTAATTAATCAGTCAAACACAACTAGCCAGCAAGTTGTACATCACCCTATCAGCCTCAAAAATCAGATTTAAAAAAAAAAAATCAATCAATCAACCACATTTCAATTTCAGTCAAGTCGGGGCTGGTTAATCAATCAACTACTCTATTTGGCTCATTTCAGTATAACACTATACATGTTCCACTCTATTAGGCTCCTATTTCATTCTAATAAGAGTTATATAAATTAAATGTTCCCTAAATCTCACACTTTCTACATTAAATTTTCAGAAATTTCAAAAAATACATGAGATCAAACAACAAAAATACAGAGAATTTCCACAGATCAGATAGTGATTGCTATCTTGTACATGTTGTTCCACTCTATTAGGCTTCAAATATCATTCTAAGACCGATAATATAAATCTGCTTTTTAAGGTTATATAAATTAAAGTTCCCTAAATCTCACACTTTTTACATTACACTTTCAAATAAATATAAAAAATAGGATATATACAAATTAAACATTTCAATCTCAAACTAGTTCAAGTCGACTACATGAAACATTTGTACATGCTCTACTATATTAGGCTCATTTCATTCTACTACCAAGTAAATTAGGATTTATACAAACTAGAAGCTCTTAATCTCACACTTAACGTTACACTTTTAAAAAAAATAGAAAAAAATATACATGAGATCAAATAGTAAATATACAGAGAGTATTTTTTTTTTTTGAAAAATATATGAGATCAAACAACAAAAGTACACATAGAATTTACATAGAATGATAAAAGCGATAGAGATTGAACTGTACCTCGCTTCGACATTGTTGGACGGTGTTGCTCTTCACTCTCTTTCTAGCCTGTGAGAAGACTACAGAGGAGGAGGCGTTAGGGTTTTATATGCGAATGTGCCTAGGGTTTTTCTTTGGCCCAATTTCTCTATCGAGATTGTTTGGCCCATTGCCTGATTTGAAATTGAGGCCTGTTGACTGGCCCAATGTAATACAATTTGGTGGTTATTTTTGTAGAAATGGTACAAAGTAGCCATTTTAGCGTTAAGTTCACATATGACCTTGAAAGAAGTTGGCCTTGAACTTTTGACCTTTAGGGCAGGTCACGTGAACCAATGGGCAAAACCTCGTTTAGTTAAAAACTTTTGACTTTTTATTTTGAAGATTTGCCCATTGGTTATTTGACTGGCATGTGGGCCGGTTTAGCCCGAGCCCGCGAGCTAAATGGTTAGTGGGCCAAAACGGGTCTAACCGTTTAAGCCTGAGATCAGGTGAGAATGGGCTGCTAAGTGGGTCGGTCCGCTGAAAAAAACCCGCGAGACCGGGACCGTTTGGGGCCGGAACTGACTGCTACGTGGGTCGGTTCAACCGGTCCTAAACGGGCTCAAACGGGTCCAACGATTATTTTTTACCGCCAGGTCGCCTGTCCCAAAGGCCAAAAGTTAAAGATCACCGGTTATGGGTCTCTTACTTATACCATTTTATGAGTTTCAGGACCGTTGTTTAAGTCTTAGCCAATATTTGAAAATTATTTAAATATATATATATATATATATTTTGATTTTCCATCCGATGTTCGGTACCCGCATTGGAACCCTACTATATCCGGATTGGTGTCGTTTAGGGCCCCATTCGGGAGGAAATGCTCCCTACCAAAATTTTTTTCACATCCACTGCTCGAACTCGCCACTCTTATTCACGTGCGAGAATACGAGGGAAGTAGAAAGTATGTTGGAAGACTCAAAAACTCGTTATTTTGCTTATGTTGCTTGCTCTTTGAGTTTTTCAATCATGTATAAGTTCTCTGTCTCATTTACCAAAATCATATTTCATGTTATATTATTTTTGAGTAAAAAATTGTTCACAGTACTAAAGTAGTTGCAAAACTTTTTAGAAAAGAAGAAAAAGAAAGAATTACTACTTGCTCCCATATTTGGCAGGAATATTGGGAATACCTAACGAAGACAATCTAGATTGAAATATGAAGCACCAAAGATTGAATCGCATTATCTTAACTACTAGTCTATAAATTTGGACACACAAACATTTTGATTAATTAACTCATTACTGACTTTTTCTTTTGGGAAAATACATAAATCACCTCTAAAATGTTCTTAAAAATTATTAATACACTTTAATTTTACGGGTGATCTACTGCTCATATTTTTATTTAAAGCAAATGAATAAGGGATATGAGTCGCCCCTAAATTAGAAAGTATAAATAATATTTTGGACAACTTTAAAGAAAAACTTATGTGTTTTTTTCTTTTCTTTTTAACCCCTACTAATCCAAAGGAATTTTTACTACCTTCCAAGTCACTCAAACTTGGACCCGAAGACAAATTGGAGAATTTCTATTGTAGCAAATAAGCTATCTTATTTTGTTGTTATCAATCTCGTTATTGTAGCAAATAAACTATCTTATTTTGTTGTTATCAATCTCGTTTTGTGAATAATTATTTTTATTTTTATTTTAGGTAATGTCACGACCCAGCCTAGGGCCGCGACGGATAGCTGACACTAAGTGTCAATAAACCTGCTGATAATCTACTAATTATGAATATAAACTGATAAAATGAACAAGCATAAGCATAGCTGATAAGAACTGTACAATATGGAAAGTCGACAAGGCTAACACAAGCTGACATAGTGTTGAACTAAATAAGTACTGGCGGGACAAGGACCCGCCATACCCAAACTAGTTGACTGTACTCATACAAAAAGATAAGTAACTACGAGAGTAAGCGGAGTGACTCCAACAGCTGGTGGATGTCCTACTAATGTGGCTTAAGCGTTGATCTATCTGTACCTGTACGACATGAACGCGATACCTGGGAAGGGACGTGAGTACGATATGTACAAAGCATGTAGGGTGGAAAACATATGTAAAGCATACCAAAGTATGACTGTAATATGGATATCTGAATATAAGTTGAAAGCTAAACAAGAGTTTGAACTAGCAACTGATTTGGAATTGAATCGAAGTTTAAGCTAAAACTGTGCTGAAATTGAACTACTATATGAACTGTTACATGTCTGGCGTTATGGGATATATCCCCCATTCAGGTAACTGTACATCTGAGTTAGTCTTATTTATAGTCATGCAATGCAAACTGTAGCCATATGCGTGTATGTAACATGCCTGATTGGTGTTATGGGCTATATCCCTCATGTCACGACCCAAACCCGGTCGTGATGGCGCCCAACCCTAAAGCTAGGCAAGCCTGACCAATAGTCGCTCCCAATTCAATAATAAATCTCAAAACCGACAATTTAAGGAGAATATAATAGTTTTAGAATAATAATCCGATATTTATAAAAGAATAATACTGAGAAATACGATGTCTGATAAAAACACTCCCAAAAGATCTGGGGTCATGAGTCTAGAGCCTCTAAAACAACTGGATAACAATATCTGAACGAGAATACACAAGTCTGGGAATGTATATGTAATTTCAAACTGAAATAAGAAGAGTAGTCAGGTCCTGCGAACGTCAAGCAACTACCTCAACAACTCTGATAAGCTCTGAGACAACGACTGCTCAGCTAAGCCTCCGGTGTACCTGAATCTGCACACAAGGTGCAGGGAGTAGGGGTGAGTACTACCAACTCAGTGAGTAATAAGCATATAAAATGTCTGAAGATAAGAAATCCATGAAATGCCACAAAGTAAAGCTAAAACTAACAGTCCGACACCTTAACTACGAACCAACAGCAAAGCAACATCAAGTATATCAGTTAAGTATAATGCAAGGATGCAATGCAATGCACATGAACCCGCTGCAGCGTACATCCCGATCCATTTAACATTGACGGCGCTCACCGGGGGTGTGTACAGACTCCGGAGGGGTTCCTACAGCCCAAGCGCAATATCATCATATCATTACTGCGGCATGCAGCCCGATCCATACTTATTCCACAGTATGCATATGAGTCACGTAACAGATTCAATTAATTTTCCAGTTTCCAATTTATTAAGAAGAATATACTTTAGTTATTTAACTTCAGGAAAAGTGACTTAGCATTTCATAACAGTGATTAAATACAGGACTGAGATCAATGATTATATAAAGCATGCTATCACAATGATATTCATCCTCTGAAGATGCTACAGATCGGCACAAGGCCCCAAACATGGCAATAAGCCCAGATATATTCAATACAGGGTGCGTATCAGTCGCCAATATAGAAAAATTCTTGTTCGGGATAGACCAAGTCACAATCCCTAGTCATAAACAATCCCGCACCTGCCATGGGGTGCGAGTCATGCCCTAATATAGCGTCACAATATGATAAACCGGGGTTTCAAACCCTCAGGCCATCATCTATACAAACTACTCACTCTAACCGGCCGTAGACTGGTCCGCATTGCCTTTTCCTTTTGTATCGACCTCCTCGCGCGTTGAATCTAGTCAAAATTACAACGAATACATAAATATGGGTTAAAGAAACATAACCCAATCAAAAATACTCGAAAAGTACTAAAATTCACGAAGTTGGTAAAACCCGAGCCTCGGGTCCACTTCTCGAAAAATTCCAAAAATCACATCAACGAATTCCTCGTCTCGCCACGAGTCCGTACATATAAAGTTTACCGAAAATGAATCTCACATGGCCTTTCAAATCCTAAAAATTCGTTTTCAAAAATCAAGCCTTAGTTCTTCACAATTTCTACCCACTTTCATGAATTTGAGTGTTGATTCCTCCATAAAATGGTGTTTTCTAAGTCAAGAGACTTACCTCCAATCAATACCCGTTGAAAACCCTCTTCAATTCGGTCAAAAAAGCTCTCTTGGTGGAGTAAAAATGGCGAAACAATGATGTGGGTCGCGGACCAAAAGGTTTTAAAACATTCTGTCCGACTACTGTAGCGACCCCTATGCGATCGCATCACTACCCCTGCGATCGCATAGGCCAAAAATCCAGGCCCTCAAATTCCTCTTACGCGATCGCATATACACCCATGCGACCGCACTGAACCATCCCCCATACCTATGCGATCGCAAACCACCTCATGCAATCGCATAGAGCAAGTCTGAGCACCCCCCTCCAGGCCTTCTACGCGATCGCAGCCAGACCTACGCGATCACATAGAGTAAAATTCCTCTGCAATTTTCTGCTGCACTTTTCATGTTCAAATTCCCCGTTAGCCATCCGAAATCACCCCGAGGCCCTCGGGACCTCAACCAAATGCACAGATATGTTCTATTACTTCATTCAAACTTGCTCGTAACATAAAAACACTATCATAAACATCAAAATCATCGAATTTACCACAGATTCAAGCCTAAGTTAAACTAAAACTTCCGAAACTTGAATTTGATCAAAAACCCGACCTAAATACCTCCGAATCAACTAAAATTTTGCACACACGTCCAAAATCACCTAACGAAGCTACTGCAACTCTCGGAATTCCATTCCGACCCCTGAATCAAAATCTCACCTATCAACCGGAATTCGCCAAAATTCAAACTTAGCCAATTCAATCCTAATTCTACACCGAACCTCCAAATTCAATTCCGACTGCGCTCCTAAGTCACAAATCATCACCCGAAACTAGTCGAATCATCAAAAATCCATTCCGAGCCCTCTCACTCATAAGTCAACATTCGATTGACTTTTCCAAACTAACCTTCTCATAAAGAGACTAACTGTCTCATTTCTAACTGAACTCTATCCGAATTACTTCAAATTCTCTAAACACATAAAATGAAACATATAGAAGCATAAAATGGGGAAAACGGGGTGGTAACTCCCGTGACGACGGGTCGTGTCGTTACATCCTCCCCAACTTAAACAAACGCTCGTCCTCGAGCGGGTCAAGAAACATACCTGGAGTCCCAAACAAGTGAGGATATCTGCTCCGCATCTCCTGCTCTGTCTCCCAAGTGGCTTCCTCCACGGGCCGACCTCTCCACTGTACCTTCACCGAAGCTATGTCCATAGATCTTAACTTTCGAACCTGACGCCCCAAAATAGCCACCGGCTCCACATCGTAGGTCAAGTCCTCATCCAACTGGATCGTGCTGAAGTCTAATACATGAGCCGTTTCCCCAACATACTTCCGGAGCATAGAAACATGGAACACCGGATAAACTCCCGACAAGCTAGGTGGCAAAGCAAGCATATATGCCACCTCCCCAATCCTCCTAAGTATCTCAAAAGGTCCAATGAACCTTGGACTCAGCTTGCCTTTCTTTCCAAACCTCATAACGCCTTTCATAGGCGAAACCTTCAACAAGACCTTCTCGCCCACCGCATAAGATACATCTCGAACCTTCCGGTCCGCATAGCTCTTCTGACGCGACTGAGCTGTACGAAGTCTCTCCTGGATCACTTTCACCTTCTCTAAGGCATCCTGAACTAACTCTGTCCCCAATAATCTAGCCTCGCCGGGCTCAAACCAACCAACCGGAGATCTACACCGTCTCCCATATAAGGCTTCATACGGCGCGATCTGAATGCTAGATTGATAGCTGTTGTTGTAAGCAAACTCTGCAAGAGGCAAGTAATCAGCCCAAGAACCTCCAAAGTCAATAGCACAGGCACGCAACATGTCCTCCAATATCTTAATGGTACGGTCGGACTGCCCGTCCGTCTGAGGATGAAACGCTGTGCTCAACTCTACCTGTGAACCCAACTCTCGCTGAAAAGTCCTCCAGAACTAAGAGGTAAACTGAGTACCCCTATCTGATATAATAGAAACTGGGACCCCATGCAACCGCACAATCTCCCGGATAAAAATCTCTGCTAACAGCTCCGAAGAATAGGTAGTACATACCGGAATGAAGTGCATGAACTTGGTCAGTCTATCCACAATCACCCAAATCGAATCGAACTTCTTCAAGGTAAGAGGAAGACCGTTCACAAAATCCATAGTAATATTCTCCCATTTTCACTTCGGAATATCCATCCGCTGGAGTACACCACCGGGTCTCTGGTGCTCATATTTGACCTGCTGACAGTTGAGACACCGAGCCACATAATTCACAATATCCTTTTTCATCCTTCTCCACCAGTAATGCTGTCTCAAATCCTGGTACATCTTCGCGACATCCGGATGAATCGAATACCGCGAGCTATAGGCCTCCTCTAATATCACTCCCGGAGCCCATCCACATTGGGCACGCAAATTCGGCCCTGCATCCGCAACACACCATCATCTCCAATGGTCACATCTCTGGCATCATCATGCTGGACCCTGTCCTTCAGGACAAGCAAATGCGGATCATCATACTAGCGCTCTCTGATGCGGTCGTACAAAGAAGATCGGGAAACCACACAAGCCAACACCCGACTGGTCTCGGAAATATCTAACCTCACTATCTGATTGGCCAAGGCCTGAACATCAACTGCAAGGGGCCTCTCCCCAACTGGAATGTACGCCAAACTTCTTGTTCGGGATGGACCAAGTCACAATCCCCAGTCATAAACAATCCCGCACCTACCATGGGGTGCGAGTCACACCCTAATATAGCATCACAATGTGATAAACAGGGGTTTCAAACCCTCAGGCCATCATCTATACAAACTACTCACCTCTAACCGGTCGTAGACTGGTCCGCAATGCCTTTTCCTTTTGTATCGACCTCCTCGCGCGTCGAATCTAGTCAAAATCACAACGAATACATAAATATGGGTTAAAGAAACATAACCCAATCAAAAATACTCGAAAAGTACTAAAATTCACGAAGTTGGTAAAACCCGAGCCCCGGGCCCACTTCTCGAAAAATTCCGAAAATCACATCAACGGATTCCTCGTCTCGCCACGAGTTCGTACATATAAAGTTTACCAAAAACGGAGCTCACATGGCCTTTTAAATCCTAAAAATTCATTTTCAAAAACCAAGCCCTAGATCTTCACAATTTCTACCCACTTTCATGAATTTGAGTGTTGATTCTTCCATAAAATGGTGTTTTCTAAGTCAAGAGACTTACCTCCAATCAATACCCGTTGAAAACCCTCTTCAATTTGGTCAAAAAAGCTCTCTTGGCGGAGTAAAAATGGTGAAACAATGATGTGGGTCACGGACCAAAGGGTTTTAAAACATTCTGTCCGACTACTGTAGCGACCCTTATGAGATCGCATCACTACCCCTGCGATCGCATAGGCCAAAAATCCAGGCCCTCAAATTCCTCTTACGCGATCGCATACACACCCACGCGACCATACTGAACCATCCCCCATACCTATGCGATCGCAGACCACCTCATGCGATCGCATAGAGCAAGTCTGAGCACCCCCCTCCAGGCCTTCTACGCGATCGCAGCCAGACCTACGCGATCATATAGAGTAAAATTCCTCTGCAATTTTCTGCTGCACTTTTCATGTTCAAAATTCCCCGTTAGCCATCCGAAATCACCCCGAGGCTCTCGGGACCTCAACCAAATGCACAGATATGTTCTATTACTTCATTCAAACTTGCTCATAATATAAAAACACTATCATAAACATCAAAATTATCGAATTACCACGGATTCAAGCCTAAGTTAAACTAAAACTTCTGAAACTTGCATTTGATCAAAAACCCGACCTAAACACCTCCGAATCAACTGAAATTTTGCACACACGTCCAAAATCACCTAACGAAGCTACTGTAACTCTCGAAATTCCATTCCGACCCCTGGATAAAAATCTCACCTATTAACCGGAATTCGCCAAAATTCAAACTTAGCCAATTCAAGCGTAATTCTACACCGGACCTCCAAATTCAATTCCGACTACGCTCCTAAGTCACAAATCATCACCCGAAACTAGTCGAATCATCAAAAACCCATTCCGAGCCCTCTCACTCATAAGTCAACATTCGGTTGACTTTTCCAAACTAACCTTCTCATAACGAGACTAATTGTCTCATTTCTAACCGAACTCTATCCGAATTACTTTAAATTCTCCAAACACATATAATGAAACATATAGAAGCATAAAACGTGAAAAATGGGGTGGTAACTCCCATGACGAAGGGTCGGTTCGTTACACCCAGCAGGTAAATATATAATGAATAGGCTCAGCTGGTGTAATGGCATATCTCCCCTACCATATAATCAATAGGCCTCATTGGTGTTATGATTTATATCCCCCGACATAATCAATGTAAGAATGTACGATGCATAACCTATGTAGTTGCATCATATGGACTCAAGAGATCATGAAGAAAATCATAAACGAAATCACAAAATGTAATCTGACGCTCGTCGTCCATAAGTTAGACAGAGGAGCCTATCTCTATTTTAGAGAGAAACTATGTACATGATATGCTAATGATTTTTTTAATTATCTCTTTAGGATCCATTTCGAATGAATTTCCAAGGAACCCAAAATTTGTCCAACTCATCGAATTTTCAAAATTTTTGGCACGATTTCCCGTAAAACTGGATGGTCCCCCAAAAAACAGCAAGTGCTAAAAGATACACGGAAATGGATACCTGACCAAGATGATAAAATCAAACTAAAGAATATCCAGTTACCCATAATAGTGTCAAACAATCGACAAAACGAAATTAGGAACGTAATGTCGGCTTCTAATGGCTAACTTGTGACATAAAAGTCTAAATATGATTTAGGAATAATCTAAGCATCAATACATGATAGTTAATCTTAAATAATCTTAAACAAAACTATTAGGATCATATTGGGGTTAGGTATACATAAAAATATCAAACGGACGGAACAAATGGAAATTTGGATGGCATAGGCCAAATGGGTGATTCGCCTTTTTGTTTTCATTGTGTTTTGAAGTTCCAACCTAAACTAGTTTCTTCCATACTTAACAATAGAATTGAATACTACACAAGGATACAATACATGCTGAAATTTCCCTTGAAAAACTCTTAAAATATCGAGAAGAAAGGCTAGAACATAGTTAAACCAAATCATGCCGAAAACGAAACGAAAATCCTACATACCTCTTGTGTTCTTGATTCTAAACCTTATTCCCGTTGATCCACACTATTTCTTATGTATAGCTAAAGCATAAAGGTTACAAGCTTGATTAGCCACAAATATCTTTCCAAAACTCTGAGTTATAAGGATAAAGAAGGACGGCAAAAGCCTTACCTATGTCGTAAGGATCGCGTTGATGAGTTCACTTCTTGATTTTGAGTTGCGGATGATGAACTTGCTTGAATATACTAAGGAAATTCTTGGATATATATGGAAGCTCTTATTGTGCATGGATTTTCTAGAAAATGGGGAAAAATAAGACTGAGTCTTCTCTTTATAGTAAGGTTGCAAAGTCAACTACATGTGTGCTTCACCAGCCCTTCTTCTAATGCTCATATCTCTTTATTCGAATGTTGTATGGATGAAAAATCAACATCGTTGGAAACAAAATTCAAGGACATTAAATTTGGTACATAATATGTCCTCAAAAGAACTCATATATCACATGCATTAATTTCTTAACATGATTTGTTACAAGGCAAATCCTTAGTCGGTTTTTTCGCAACTTAAATATAATTTTCCCAAACTTTATATTCTATATCAGGACATCATATATAGTTATATTATAACTTTAAACTCATTTATATCATGCTTAAAAAGTCATTTACATAATATACAATTTCATAAAAGTACGGGGTGTAACAGTTTTCCCTCTTAAGAACATTCGTCCTCGAATGTTGATTGAGGTATACAGAAGCATTAAGAAAATATTCGTTACATACCTGTAGTAGTGAAGAGATGCGAATATCTGGATATCATATCTTTCTCAACTTCCCAAGTCATCTTTTCTGCATTATTGCTCCGTCCTAACACTTTCACCGAAGGAATATATTTTGTCCGCAATCGACAAACCTGCAGATCTAAAATGAAAACATGTACTTCCTTGTAAGTCAACTGCTCGGTGATTTGTACATCATCAACTTGTAAAACTCTTGAAGGATCTCCCACACACTTCCGAAGCATGGAGACATAAAACACTGGATGTACCTCTTGAAGGTCTGGTGGAAGGTCCAACTAGTATGCTACACGACCAACTCGTCTGTTGATATGGTATAAACCTATATACCTAGGGCTAAGCTTTCCCTTCTTCGAACCTCATAGCGTTTTTCATAGGTAACACATTTAGGAACACCCAATCGCCAACTTGGAACTCTAGATCTCAACTTTGGTTGTTTGTATATGACTTTTATTGACTCTAGCTGCTAGAAATCTCTCCTTGATCAACTTAACCTTATCCACTGCCAGTTGCATCAAATCTGGGCCTATCAACTGAGACTCGCCAACTTCGGACCATCATATGGGTGATCTACACTTTTGCCCGTACGAAGCTTTATAAGGCGCCATCTGTATGCTGGAATGATAATGTTGTTGTATGAAAACTCTATCAATGGTAAGTATTCATCCCAGTTGCCTTTGAAATCTAACACACGCACCCTTAATATGTCCTCGAGCGTCTGTATGATTTTGTCGGCATGTCCATCAATCTGGGGATAAAAATTTGTACTCAAATTCACCTGCATCCCTGATGGTAGGCCAGGACCCGTATTTTGGCTATATTTTCGCACTCTAATTATGATACTTTAAATGTATTTGAGCCTGATTGTTAGTACTTTATACTTATTACGTGTTTTATGTTGTGTAGGATGTAGTTTCGAGTGAAAAAGCAAGTTTAGAGCTAAAAGGGATGATTTGGCGCTTTGAAGTTTGAGTAGAATCCCAAAAAGTTAAGATGAGATCAAGTTGGGGGGTCGAGGACCAAGTTTGGATGTCAAAAAGTGAAGAAAAAAGATTACTCTGAAAAAAATACACTACCGCCCCGCGTCATGCGCCGCTGGGTGCGAAGTGCTAGTGCAAAATTCCTGCAGAGTGAAAAAAATGGCCTCTGAACTTCCCCACTAATGTGGCACATGGTGCACCACTCGGTAGTATATTTTCTCGCCCAAATTTTCCCACTTCGGCTCAGAGAGGGTAGTTACATCTGAGCCCGTTCCTACATGGTATAAATACACTAGAAACACAATTTTAGAGGACTTTGACCTTGGGAGCTTTTGGAAAGTATTGGAAGCTTCAAGGCACAAGATTTCATCTTTCTTTTACCAATTCAATACACGGGTTTGGATTGTAATATTGTATTAATATTTTCTTATTATTTAACTTTATTTGTGATAACTTTCTCTATATTATGGAGTATTTTACTCTAGGGTTTGGCATGATTTGATGACTTGGTTGTTATTTATGGGTTGGACTACTGTTTAATTGCTTGAATTTATTAGAGGAACTTTAATATTAGTTGTGATTTTATTCTTTATATTGTTTAATGGAAAGAGGAATATCTTATTGAATATTATTGCAGAATATGCCTTAGTTTATTTTGGTGATTCTTCGAACTAATCGAGAGAGATTTTTGAGTTACCATTTAATGTAAGATTGAGAAATATTCACGATAAATTTCTCTTAGATCATTCCTACCAATAGATTCTTGCAAGTTTTACTGTACTTCACATTAGTTTATTTGAAAGATTTAAAATTCAACCGAGAGAAGAATATAAGTCGGAAGTATAAGATAATCACCTTTTGCATTCGTGAGAATCTATAGAATATTAAGAGTGAAATATAACAATGACAAATTTCGGATATCAGTCTTGCACCTATCATGTCAAAACCCTTATTCTTCGTCATGATAATAACTCATTGCTCAACTCTCTAGTTCTTTGTGATCAATTATTAATTGCTTTAATTTTAATAGTTAATTTTAGTTCATAATCATTCCAATCAAAGTTTTAATCATCCTGAATAGCATTAAACTAATAATTGCTTGAACATTATTTAAATCTAATTCTTGTGGAGATGATAATTAAACTGTACTATCTTTGGCTAGCGAGTATCAATTTTGTGTTGTATTTTGCGTTCGTCAAATTTTAGCATCGTTGCCATGGATTGGAAATCAATAGTGTTCAAAATAGTTTTTGGTGCTAATTTAGAAATAAATTTTATTTTCTTGTATTCACGTTTCTCACTTGTGCAGGTAGCATGGTTAATTTCTTTGGTGTATGACTCGATCTTCTTCCAAGGAAGTGATACCATACGAGCCAGAGTTGGAGAAACACATGCGACAACTGAGAAGAGAGAGAAAACTCATTGGAAATTTCTTGGGACAGTCTTTGACTTAGGAACCCATGGGTAAAAACGCTGATTATGGAGTTGATTTGGCTGCAAGGGAAATAGCCCAACAACAAGAAGCAGGTGCACGGACAGTTATTGAAGAAACTCTGGGAGATGATGAAACTGATAAGTGATAATGGGGACGGAAGATAGAGATTCAATCTGAACTTGCCTCTTGCAGAATATGAATTTGAGAATATTGGACCCAAGCCTGGTCGATCATTAAGAGAATTTGCTATGCCATTATACGATCAGGGACTATCAAGTGTGAGGCCCCCACCAATGGTATCGGACAATTTTGAACTAAAGCAAAGTCTTATGAAAACCATCCAAAATAATTATGTCTTCAGAGGCAAGGTGAATGAAGATCCAAACACTCATGTAATAGATTTTGAGGAAATCGTTAACAACTTCCAATATAACAAAGTTTCAAAAAATACATTTTATTTAAGGGCATTCCCCTTTTCAATGGGGATGATGCGAAGCACTGCTATGAAGCTTACCAAATGGGTCTATAAAACATGGGAAGACTTGGCTAAAAAGTTTCTCGACCACCACTTTTCATCGGCAAAAAGGGAAAATTTAGAAGAGAGATCCATAACTTCTGCCAAAAGGACACACAAATAGTTTTTATAAGGCATGGCAAATGTTCAAGAATATAGTCATAAAATGTCGGCATAATAGAATTAAATTATGGATGCAACTCCAAGATTTTGGGGATGGACTGACACATTCCTTACGAAGAACTCTGAGCAATGCAGTTGGAGGTCCTTTAATGAAGAAAACCCCTGGGGAGATTAATGTGATAATTGATAAGGTATCTGAAGATGCAAACCAATGACCAGCTAAAGGAAACAAAAGAAGAAAAACAACCCTCAATATAGGCTTAACTTGATTCAATGGCAAAATAGATCCGAAAGTTGAGCTTGGCTAAGGTCCAAAGTCAGCCAACAGCAGTTTGTGATTTTTATGGGATGGTCCACCAAACACATGAGTGTCAGGTTTTAGCTGCTGATAAGGTTGTGAATGTTGTGAGAAGTTTTGACATAGAAAACTATCAAGGCGAAAATAATTTCAACTCCATAGGCCAGGGTCCCCCCGTATTTTCATGGAGTTCACCTAGTGGTAGTTTGAATGCATGGTAACAAATAATGCCAGACCCTAAGGACAAGGAGCTCCAAGCTTTCAAAATTAGCAGAGGCATTAATACCAACCTCAAAAGTCCAATTACTCTAGTATGGAAGATCTAATGAGGGCCTTCATTATTAAGACAGATCAGAGGGTAGAAGCTCATGGCACAACCATTCAGAACTTAGGGAGGCAAGTGGGACAAACTGCTAATCTATTGTCTGAGAGGGCTCCAGGAACTCTTCCCGTTGGCATAGAAAGAAATCCAAAAGAAACGATACATGCAGTGTCTTTGAGGAGTGACCAAGTAGTGAAGGACCCATTGCGAAACAAAAATGTGAGGTGATTAAAAGACAAGTAAAAATTATAGAGGAGCAGAAGAATAACAAAAATCAAGAAGATAAAGTGGGGGCAGACTCTGAGGATGATCTAAAGGAGAAAATGAAGACTAAAGTTTTGAAAAAGAAGAAAAAGGAAAAATCAACAAATGATGAGACTGAGGAAAGGAAATATATGGCAACCCTATCATTCCCTAGAAGCAAAGAATAGAGAACTTGGATAAATAATTTTGGCATTTTCTAGAATTCCTCAAGCAGGTGCATGTTAATCTACCTTCCAAAGAAGTACTCTCACAAATGATAGTATATGCCAAGTTCCTAAAAGAGATTTTGTCTAACAAGCAAAGGGTGGAAAAGATACCCGTTGTCAAGCTCACAGAGCATTATTGTAATATTCTACAAATTAAACTCCCTCAAAAGTGTATAGATTTGGAAAATGTTACTATACCTCGTTCTCTAGGAAGTACAAAATTTGAAATTTCTTTGTGTGATTTAGGTGCTTCTATTAATCTTATGCCCTTTTTTATTTTCAGGAAGCTTGAGAGAGATATTGGGTCAATCAAATCTGCACGTGTTTCTTTGTAGCTGGCAGATCAGAACAAAATAATACCCAAAAGAATAATGGAAGATGTGATAATTCAGGTGGATAAATTTACGTTTCCCATGTACTTCATTGTGGTGAACATGAAAGAGAATAAGAAGGTCCCTATGATTTTAGGGAGACTTTACTTAGCTACTGGAAGAGCTATATTGGATATTCAGAAAAGACACCTCATGCTAAGAGTGGGGGAAAAAGAGTGGTGTTCAAGTTGAAAAACAATATGGGAACCTAGAGATGAGTTGGTTGTATACTCTGAATTCAAGGTGGGAGCCCTAAAAGAGCAAGTTGGAGAGGGAAAGCATGATAAGTGTAGGGTGTGCCCGAAGAAGTCAAAAACGAAAATCTCGGCATGGTTGTGTGCATTGGGTCGGGCGTGCGAGGTGGATTCCGACATTGATTCAGACCAGATGTAACGACCCGACTGGTCGTTTTGAGTATCTGCACTTCGCTCGGTGATTTAGAGCCAAACTCTGTGTTTCGAAGCCTTTAGAGCCTCATTCTAGCCTTCCTTTATTTGCGTGCGCAATCCAGGTATTGACCCGGGAGGCTTATATGCAAAAACAAAAAAACTAATAAAAATAAAATTTTTTATCTAAAAAGTTAATTTTAGTTGATTTTGGTCAACATTTTGAGTAAATGGACCCAGACCTGTATTTTGACGGTTCCGGTGGGTCCGTATTGAAATATGAGATCTGGACGTATGCCCGGAATCGAATTCTGAGGTCCCTAGCTTGAGTTATGAATTTTAATTGAAAATTAAAAGTCTAAAAAGTCTAATGTTTTTAAGAATTGATTGAATGTTTGTCATTGTTAATACCGGGTCTGTATTTTGGTTCCAGAGCCTGTTACAGGTCCAATATAATATTTTTGACTTATCTATGAAATATGGTGAGAAACGGAGTCGGTTTGACGTGATTTGGACGTCCGGTGGTAAAAATAGAGATTTCAAAGCTTTCTTGAAAATTTTATTTGATTTGGTGTCCAATTCATAGTTTTCGGTGCTATTTTGGCGATCTGATCGCGCGAGCTAGTTTGTATGATATTTTTGGACTGGTGTGCACTTTTGGTTTGGAGTCCCGAGGGGCTTGGGTGTATTTTTGGATTATCGGTTGAGAGACTAGTAAAGTTAAGAAACTTGGGAGTTTGACCATGGTCAATATCGGGTCAAGACGACCCCTTTTCAGTGTTTTGAGTGCACGAGCAGATCCGTAGCGTGTTTTATGATTGAAATTCATATATGGTTTGTGTCCGGGAGATTCTGGATGAGTTTCGGGGTGGTTTCAGATCATTTCGGAGAAGTTTGGGTTTTGCTGGTTTCTGGTGAGATACTGTTCATTCGCAATTGTGAACCTTTTATGGCAATTGCAAAAACACTATTCATTGGGAAAATGCGAAGTTTTGTTACCAAATGCGTCATCTTCAGCCTGTTAATTGCTGAGAATTCCGAGCTTTTGCTTCATTTTTTATATTTTTGAACCCTAGCTTCGAGGTGAGGCGATTTTGAGAGGGGATTTTCATACCAAAATATTGGGTAAGTATCTTTAACCAATTTGCAACTATATTTCATGATTTTATACAAGATTTAACATCAAATTCATGAAAAATCTATGGAAAAACTTGGGAATTTTGTCAAAGTTTTGAAAAATAAAAAATTGAGATTTGAGAGTCGAATATGACTCGAATTTGAAAATAAAACACATATTTGGACTCGTGAGATTGTGAGTAGTCAAGACCTACCCCTGGACCCGGGTTTTGACCAGGCGGTCCCAGGGTTTGACTTTTGGTAAATCTAGTAAAAATCACAACTTTATTAATTGAAATTATTTTCTCTTGCATTGTGTGATGTATTCAAGTTGTTGATGGCTAGACTGATCCGGGCGGAGGCGAATTTGTTAAGGAAAAAGGCTAGAGTGAGTGTTGAGTTAGCCGAATAGAGGTAAGTGTTTTGCCTAACTTTGTTGAGAGAATTTTTCCTCCTATTTGTCATTGTTTTCTACATACAGGGGCGATACATAGGTGAGGTGACGAGCGTATATGTATGTGCCAGGGTTAATCATGCTCGGGATGGATTATGTTACATTTATGCTTGTATAATTTTGTGATCTCCTACTTCATGCCTTACTTGACTCTTAGAAACTAAGAACATAGTCTTGAACGATAGGAATCAAGACTTAGCTTGTTATAACATGATCAAACTTGACGAAAATTCTGAGAATACATTTATGTGTCTAATTCAGTCATCTCTATGCGAAATCATTATTACATTACTACGACCCATATTCATGAGATACTAGACTCTATGATTGTGTTGCGGATCACTGTAAGAATTGTGGAAGTATTTGAATAATACGGTTCTCGAGGATTGTTGAATCATTGTTGATTTGAAAAGATGCAATTGGGATTTGTTTGAAATATATATTAAAACACTCTCCTTGATGTTATTCATGCTTCCTGCCTTATTTATCATTGATACTCATATGCTTGGTAAGGAAGAGTGTAAAGCACGAAGGGTGATGCCGTGCCATTGTTTATACATTATCATGTGAGGGAGAGTGTAAAACACGAAGGGTGATGCCATGCCATATCATTGAGAGTAAAAGCATTAAGGGTGATGTCGTCCACATTATTGAGAGTAAAAGCACAAAGGGTGATGCCATGCCATATCATTTGAGAGTAAAATAATGAAGGGTAATGCCATACCATTTCATTTATATCATTATTCTTGTATATTATCGTGAGGTCATGGCACGATGGGTGTTTTCGTGCAGGCGAGGATGAGGGACATACATTATGTTTGATATCAGTCTTCCATGTATATGTCCTTGTCTTTACCTTGAACTGTTATTGTCATAATTATAGATCCGAGGTGCTTTGTTTCCATTGTTCTATCATGATTTCCATCTCAATTGTTGTTTTGTTGCTCATACCTTCTACTTGCTTATCTTGCAAATACCATGTCTGTTTCCTGCTTTTAATACTCATGTTGTATCTATTCTATTGCACTTTAGTGTAAGCCTTCCACCATGCTAGTCATTCATGCCCTTACTTGTTAACTTGTAAAGATCATATGTTTCCTTCTTGTTTGCTATATTTTTACTGAAGCCTCCACTATGATAGTTAATTGAAGTTGATACTTTTTGTTTTCCTATTGGTTGTTATTACTCACGTGCTTTTCGCCTAGTCTTTTACTGTTGCCCACATGTATATCCTCGTCCATTGTTGTTACTTGCATATTTCCTACCTTGTAATTCCTGTTATCGTGTTTCTGTCATATGGTTAGTTCTGTTATATATACTTTTGGGAAGGATAAGTTGAACGCACGAAGGGTGTTGCCGTACTAATTGATTTGTCACATAAATTTATTTATATATGGTGAGGATGAGATAGAAGCACGAACAGTGTTACCATGCCATTTGACTTGATATCTTGGATACACTTCTCATACAAGGAAAGATTGTAAATCTTCTACTGTGATTCCTGCTAGTAATTGTTGACTATCTCACAGAGTTGTGGTATTTTTATCTGTTATGTTTTGAACTGCCTATACTGTTAGTCTAATGTACATGTTATAATAATAAGTATCTTTCAACTAAAAGCCTCGTTACTACCTTGACGAGGTTAGACAAAATACTTACTAGTACATGGGGTCGGTTGTACTGATACTGCACTTCTGCACGTTCCATGCAGATTTTGGAGCAGAGTTTCTGGTGATGTCGGGAGCTGATTCAAAAGATGTTTGTGCGTTTGGATATAGGTGACACTTGTCCTTGGTAGTTTAGATTACTGCTAATCTGTTTATGTAATATTCAAACAAAACGTTTATTTATTTATATCAGTTTTGAAATTCCAAATCTTAGAAGCTCGTGATTAGTACTACCAGGTCTTGGTCAACTTGTAAAGGTTCAGTTAGCTATTCTCTATTTTCTTATTATCTCAGTCGTATTGTGTTTTTCATGTTAGTTGGCTTACCTAGCAGGTTGAGTTAGGTGCCATCACGACTTGTGATTTTTGGATCGTGACACCAGACTAGTTGATTCAGGGGAGTTCCCTTTATCTCTTACTTTTTCTTAGTGCGTCGTGGGGACATGCAACAATTTAAAGTGTGGGATGGGGAATGTCAATATGTATATTTGTGTTTGTTTTCTTTTCTTCTCCTTAGCTTTGTGTGTGTTTTTCGTCATTGAATTGTTTGGAATTTTTTTTTATTTTACTTTTTTCGACAATGGATTTCCTCAACCATATTCTTGAGTGATCAAAGTGGAAGAACAAAAAATTATCTTTAATTTTTTTCCTTAGGTAGTGTAACAATTCCTCCTTGTTTTTTCGTTGTATCGCGGTTCTTTTTCAAGGGTTTTATACTAGGTATAGTTAGTTTTTTTTGTTAGGAATATAAAAGTCTTGTGCTTTGGTGTTAAGTGGAGATAACTTGTCTTAACTTTGTTGTGCCTTGAGAGCGGTGAGTATTTTAGTTATGACACCTAGGCTCATTTCTTGACTCATCTATAAGTGCCTTAAATTATTTGATTCTGACTCTACTTAACTATTGCGACTAGAGAGTCGTGATAGATCTGATCCTAAGTGAGTTATGTGCCAATGTGTGTGTGTGACGTTTTTGTTGATATTCTATGTCAGTTGATGTCTAGAATTTGCCCCGTGTGTTTATAAAGCGAAATAACAGTCTTGGTCAGTTTAGGATGTGATAGAGACATTTCTTTGTTGAACCAAGTATGTGCTTTTTATCCATGTAATTGTTGTATGTCCTAGTTATCCCTCTTATTCCTGTAATCTTTTTTCTTAGGCAACCAAACTATAAGCCTAACCCCTTTATTTGAATTAACTATATGTTTGAAACTTTTACCACCTCTAAGCACTTGAAATTATTATGAGCTTGTTAAAATCTAATTGGAGGTATGGTTAGGTTATTGAGTGAAACTGAGAAAATGGAGAAATGTGCACTATTTGAAAAACTGTGAGATTCACTTGTAGGGAATTGAACAAAAAGTAAATTTGTTAGGAAAAAAAAGAACAGTCAGAACTTAGAAAGAGAAAAAAGAGTTTGTGTATGTATTAGAAAAGAAAAAAATTAATTCCTCGCTAGTGGTAGTTCTCATATTGTTTGTGCTTAAAGAAATTGGGAGCTTGATGCTATTATTTTATGAAGGTTGGAGAGTGGTTGAATAAGAGTGTGGGGTTTAGATTGTGAAAATGTATATGTGTTAAAGTGCTCATGGAGGTGTAGTCATTATATCCAAATGTATCCTCCCTGTCCCACAACCTACATTACAACTAAATAAAGTCCTACTTGATCTTTGAGTGAGCTCAAATTAGTAAAATATTATATTACGGGCAAGCCTATGATAAGTCTTCTTTGGTATATGAATCTTAATTCTAAGAGTGAGAGAATTCTTTTTATCTTGAGTTTCTATTTGTTCTTGAAATTATTGTGTGTCGAACTACGTTCTATTATTTGTGTGAGGGCACATGACTTGTGAAGAAAAGGTAACATCTCTGGCCTTTGTGTTAGAGTAAGTGAGCAACTTTTTGAAAAATATGTGGTTTTTGTGAGTTGAGTCTTGAGGATTGTATTTTACGATATGGTGCTTAGTTTGATTTAATTATCCTTGGCAGGAAGAGTTAGGGAGTTGCTTGAAAATGTCGTCTCTATTTGAAGTGTAGTTTGGTTGCTCGGGACGAGCAATGGTTTAAGTGTTGGGTATCCAAAAGTTTCTGGAACAGTCGCTAGAAGTTAGCTGTAAACTGTGTGCCTCTGTCTAAAATGATAGATACTGGAACACCATGGAGACATACAATTTCCTTGATATACAATATGGCATAATCTTCTGTTGTATAGGTAGTTCTAACATGTGAGAAATGAGCTAATTTAGTAAGCATGCCAACTATAAACCAAATAGAATCATACATGCTCCGCATACGAGGCAAGCCTGTGATAAAGTTTATATTCAATGCTTCCCACTTTCATGTTCGGATCTCTATGTCCTGTAACAAACCACTAGGCTTTTGGTGCTAAAACTTTATCTATTGGCAGTGGACACTGGGCCACGAGCTATGCTATGTCACGTTTCATTACGTCCCACTAGTAAATCCGCTTAAGATCATAGTACATCTTTAGTAGATCCTAGATGAATGGTGTACCTAGAATGATTTGCCTCTGCCATAATTTACATGTGTAACCTTGCAACATTTGGAACACAACCTATCTTTATATCTGAGGGCTCCATCACTAGTAACTCTGCAAGGTGACTTTTTCTTTTTCCTGGTAAACCGACAGTACTCAATTAGAACTGGATCTTCAGTCACTAAACAAGTGATAGTTGTATTCTAAACTGTAACTCCTGTATCCTCTAAATCTATCAATCTAACTCCCAAACTGGCTAACTGATGGAGTTCATGAGCTAACTCCTTTTTCTAAGGTTCAAGTAAGCTAAACTCCCTATGGACTTAAGGCAGAGAGAATCATCTAAAATATTAGCTTTACCTGGATTATAAAGAATGTCAACATCGTAGTCCTTTAGAAGCTCTAACCACCATCTCTGCCGCAAGTTCAACTCCTTCTACTGAAATATGTACTGGAGGATCTTATGATCTATATAGATATAAACATGAACGCCATAGAGATAGTGCCTCCATATCTTCAATGCATGAATAACTGCTACTAGATCCAAGTCATGTGTAGGATAATTCTACTCGTGCTTCTTCAACTATCCAGATGCATAAGCAATTACCTTTCCATGCAGCATCAGAACATAACCTAGGCCAATCCAAGAAGCTTCATAATAAATAACATAACCCTCGGATCCCTATGGGAAGTGTAAGAATCAAAGTTGTAATCAACATGTTCTTCAACTTCTGGAAACTTCACTCATATTTATCTGACCATTGAAATTTGGCTGATTTTTGTATTAATCTTACTAGTGGTGCTACAAGGAAAGAAAATCCTTCTACGAACCTCATGTAATACCCTGCCAAACCTAGAAAACTATGTGCCTCAGTTGGCGTCGTAGGTATGGACCAATTCTTTACTGCCTATATCTTCTGTCCATCTACTTTAATACCCTCTGATGATTCTATATTTCCAAGAAATGATGCCAAACTCAACCAGAATTTACACATCGAGAATTTGGCATACAACTTCTGGTCTCGAAGGATACTCGACATTGTGTGTAGACGCTCTGCATGTTCTGATTCATGCTTAGAATAAACCATAATATCATCAATAAACACTATCACAAACAGGTCTAGATAAGGCCCAAACAAGATGTTCATAATATCCATAAACACCGCTGGGGCATTAGTTAGCTGAACAACATCACTAGAAACTCGTAATTGCCATACCTGGTTCTAAAGTCTATCTTCAAAAAACACTTGGCCCCCTGAAGCTAGTCGAACAAGTTATCATTTTTGGGAAGGGGATATTTGTTCTTGATCATGACCTTGTTCAGCTATCTGTAATCTATGCACATATGTAGGGATCTATCTTTCTTTTTCATAAATAAGACTAATTCTCCCTAAGAGAAGTGTTGGGTCTAATGAAACTCTTATTTAATAGACCTTTCAACTACTCCTTAAGTTTTTTTAATTCTGCTGGTGCCATCCTATCAGGAGTAATAGATATTTGTTGCATACCTGGCACTATATTGATGGGAAAATCAATTTCCCACTCTGGAGAAAGACTTGGAATCTCATCCAGAAATACGTCAGGGAACTCATTTACTACTGAAACCAATTCAAGAGTCAGCATTCCCTTCTCTGTGTCTTGAACATGAACTATATAATGTAAGCATCTTCTGGCGATCATCTTCCTCGCCTTAGGGTATGAAATAAATCTACCTTTTGGCAATGCAGAAACACCTTTCCATTTTATAGATGACCATTCTGGTATATTGGATTGGACCATCTTCGCTGTATAGTCAACATTATCATAGAAAGAAGACAACCAATACATACCAAGTATAACATCAAAGTCAACTATTTCAAACTCAATCAAGTCAGCTGTAGTACTATGGTCGTCGATCATAACAGTGCAACCTCTAAAAACACACCTAGATACTACTGAATCACCAACCGGGTGGCTACCTCAAAAGGTTTAATAGCTTCTGGTTCTATCCCAAAGTAGCAACAAAAGGAGTAACATATGATAATGTAGAACTAGGATCTATCAACACATACACATTATGAAAATTCACTGATAAAGTACCTGTAACCATGTCTGGTGAAGCCTCCCGATTCTGACGACCAACCTGAGTGTAGGTGCAGTTTTGGGGACCACCTATAGTAGGAGCTGTGCCTCAGTCTCTACCATCGCCCGCTGGTGTTTGAGGAACTTGCCATTGCGAGCGTGCTGGTGCTGAAGAAGCAACAACTGATCTCGGTGGTTGAGCTGCACCACTACCATCCCTAGACGGGAAATCTCTTATAAAATGGACTGACTTGCCACAAACATAACATACATCTACAACCAAATGACATCTACCACAATTAGAACAACTAGGTTAAAGTGAACCACCCTAACTAGAAACACCTCGATATTTGGATCCTGAAGCCCGTGATGCCTGACTAGCTCTAGATTATGGGGGTCGATCAAATCTCAGCCCCTAAAATTGTGAAAGAGTACTAGCTGTTAGATGCCCGACACTCTATTGTCTACTAGCACTAGGTGTCTCACCAAATGAACCTGAATATCCGCCTCTCTTGCTTGAGCTTCTATCTCTATCAACCCTCTACTTCTGTTTCGTTTCCTCAAGTGCTAAGGCGAATGCCTGAATACGTGAAATGTTCACACCTGACTGCATAGATATAGTCATACACTCATTTACTAAGTGAGGACCAAGTCACTCCACATACCTGTGTGCCTTGTCCTCTATGATGCAATTGTAGGAGCAAACCTCGCCAAAGAATTAAAGTGGAGGTTGTATCCTGCAACACTCATACCCAATGTCTCAATGTAAGAAACTGATCCAATCGCACTCTATATATCTCTGTAAGTAAGTAATGGCGGAGGAATGCCTCTAAGAACTCCATCCATGTAGCTAGAGCAACATTTGATCCCCTAGACATTTCATAAGTGGTATACCAACCTGCTTCTAGATCATGGCTACTCTATACAGAAAATCCTGTGGAAGCTGGAGGCTCTAATATAAGGAAATCACGAATCCTAGAACTCGTATCATCGTCCTGATGACCTGTATACTACCGTCTAGCCAGAGTGGCTACAATGCTAGTTAACAATTTGACAGCCTCCCTCATATCATCATGCTGAGGAGATAGAGGTGCGGTGGTTGGAGCACCCCTAACCTCTCCCTCAATAGACAGAGTTTGTGAAGCTCTAGATGGAACCTCATGTCTGGACTCATCATGCTCATCTAACTTAGGGGGTACTCTACTAGTACCCTAGACAATAACGACTTTGCCCTTCTAGGCAGCTGTGAGTCTCTTCGGCGGCATCGCTTCATATAAAACATTTTTTTAGAAGGCTGAATTCTTATAACATAGCTCTATCACACAATCTAGAGAAGAAGGAAGGGCAACCATCCTATAATGCCATGTAGCCTCTTGTTAATAAGTATGAAGCGTAACATACTCTTGGACAAGTTTCTACTAGACACGACCTATAGACACACTAGGACTAAACTGCTATAATACCATGTTTATCACGATCCAGCCTAGGTCCACAGCGGATAACCAACACTAAGTGCCAATCATCACTAAACCTATTGATAGTCAACTAATCATGAATATAAACCAATAAACTGATCAAGCATAAGTATATCTGATAAGAACTGTACAATCTAGAAAGCCCACAAGGCTAACACAAGCTGACATATACAATATACTAACTGCACAAATGCATTTCTACAAGCCTCTAGGAGTGCTGAATTAAACAAGTATTGGACAAGATAGGGCCCCGGTATACCGAAACTAGCTGATTGTACACATACTAAAAGATAGGCAATTCTGAGAGTAAGCGTAGTAACGTCAACAACTGGTGGATGGCCTACTGATATGGCTCAAGTTCTGGTCTATCTGTACCTGCGCGACATGAAACACAGTGCCATTGAAGGGATGTGAGTACGATTGTAGCACCTCCTTTTTCCCGAAGGGGATAGGGAGTTTTTCCAATTTAAGTGACATTAATCGAAATGAGATTATTTAATTATTTTAGAGTTGCAACTTGGGATAATTCTTATGGTGTCCCAAGTCACCGGTTTATTTTAAATCCCAAATCGAGAAAATTTACTCTATTTTTGGTCCGCGAACACAGAAGATCGGATTAGGAAGTCTGTTAACCTGAGAGAAGGTGTTAGGCTTTTTCAGGTTCCGTAGTTTTAGCACGATCGCTCAACTATTATTCATTGGCCTAATTATTTGATTTATTACATGTCTTAATACTTATTGTGCATTTTTAATTTTATACCGCTTTTAATTGTTTATGGAGTTATTTCTGAAACAAGTCACAATTGTCGTACACTTGTTTGTTTTTGTACAAGTTGCGAATCGTGTCATGGGAACCGTACCCACGATCTACAATATGTGAATTTTATTATTGTTCGAAGTTGTGGTCGGGTCACATGAAATGTACACCCGAATTTAGGAATTATGTATCACAACCATGCCACGGGAACCATACCCATTGCCGATGATTTAATTACGCTCCTAAAGCAAACTACGTTAGTTAAAATTATTTTCCTAAACTAGTTTTTGGGTTATTGTGAAGGCCATAGATTATGGAATTTATTTGTGTATGGCATGTCTTAATTGCTAAGGGGTCATTTAGGACTTGTCGGCCAAAAAGATCTCTTCATGGATACGAAAGTTTCCCTACAAAGGGGCTGGCTTCAACAACCCATAAGAAACAGCTTGCCAAGCTACACAAACATGCAATCTGGTGAACCAACTTTTAGCAAAATAAATGACAAAACCATTTTGCATAAGCTTTGATCATTCCCATCTCAAAAAACCCAATAAAAACATCTTCTCTTGCCAAATGATACAACCCAAAGATACAACAGATACATACCCTGAACCTGACGAAGAATTCTTCTGGAATATACAAAGCATCATGGAAGAACATGACTGGTGCCAATATTTTGACAAAGAAGGGAAAAGAATGTGGTGGTTCAAATGATCCTTCACTGGACACTGCCCATGGGATCTTGGTTGCATGTTTAGAAGATCCAATTGGAGAATATAATGAACGCCACGAGCGTCAACTAAAATCCAAGAAAAAGGGGAAAATTACTGAAAAACAATTTTGAGCCAAATATGAAAATAAAGATCCTTCAATTGGCTCATTAAGCCGTCCAGGTAAATATAAATTTCTTGTTAGTTATGAACCCCAGGAATGGCCAAAATTACCAAAAAAATTCACTCCAAGTTGGGATGATAGTGAAACCACTACAAAACCCAAACCACCATCAGCTCGTAACCCAGAATCCAAAAAGCCACCTGAACCTAAAACTCTATCAACTCAAAAGTCCACATACCCGCAAATATTCATGTTGAACCCTTCAAGTTCCAGCCATTCCCAAGATTTTCCTCCACTTCAACCTTTTGAAAAAGAGGGTATCAGATATGCATAAAAAATCCCCAAGAAAAACATAGTACTGCCTTTGAGAAAAACCCCCGAACGAGTGACATTAAAGCAACAATGAACTGGCAATCAGAAAATTCCATCTTCCAAAACAAAGTGCTCAATAATATTGGCAACACCATAAAAACGTGGCCTATGCACAAAACAAGTTAATGAGCAAAGTGGAAACAATTGAGAAAAAGGTGGAGCAGACATATTCTCAGCATGCAGGACTAATCAAAACCTTGGAACTGAGATTGGAAAATTTATAATATGAGATTTGTCCACCAGGAACTTCACTTTTCCAGTTCTTCCAACAACAACAAAAGGAGACGATTTCAATCAAGGAACAAATCCAACTTTTGGGAAAGCTTTGAGCCACGAAAAATCCCATTCTTCCCTACAAAATCTGCATTCTATCCCATGTCAACACAAGCATACTCCCCACCAAAATTGGACAACACTTTTCCTACCTTTCCTACTACCTCACACAATCCTATTTCTTTCACCCAAACCTTAAAAGAAGAAACTGGATTCGATATTGCAAAAAATGGTTTGGTAAATGAAAGACGCTCTTTCAGCCAAGAAACAAACCAAAAAAAGGCGAGATCAAGGAGAAAGTTTGAAAGGGTCCAACCCAGAAAGTCTGATGATTTCTAATCACAAGAATCCCGACCTCTATGTCTCCTAGCCAAGATACATGTCAGAAGGAGATACCACATGGTCAGAATCTCTGAATTCATCAGACGATGATACAATGGAATATAGCTCTCAATCAAGCAATGATTCCACAACAAACTCTTCCGAAGAAGATGATCCCCTGATATTTGTGAGCCAACCAAGAGACCCTGAAATATCTGAAGTAGATGAGGAACATGAATGCATGATGGATGAACCAATCCCAGAAAGGGGATATGAGCCCATGGCATCAAAATCAGTTGGAACTGATTTCCACACTTTCACCTTAGATGACTTTAAGGTTTCAAAATGGCCTCAAAGGATCCAAGACTTCTATACTTGGATGGTGACCAAAAATCTGGTGGAACGAGAAAAGTATATCATCCTGTCAGAACTAACTTCACGGTTCTCAGGAATTCTTAGAGATTGGTGGAACTCGCTTGGGATTCAAGACAGAAATACTTTCCTTACATCCCAGGATTTTGCCTTCAATATCAGGCTCCTACATGAAGTTTTCTGCAGAGATACTGGTCAAAGACAGGAGAAAATGCGAAGACAACTCTTTGAGATGAAGTGTGTGTCATTCGATAGAAATGACATTGACAGGAATTTCCAAAAAATGGCAAAAATATTCTTTGAAATCGGCGGAGACATCAACTTGAAGCAAGCCTTTGTATCTTCCTTTCCGAAGCTGTTGGCAAGCCGAACCATGAACATTATTGAAGAAAATTTTCAATCAATAACAGTCCCACAAGTTGGCTATATCAGGCAAGCTATTTTTGTGGCATTGGAAGACATTTGTACAAAGCGTTCAACCTTAAAACAAATTATTAACCATAATCCAGCGCTTGACAAAGCATGTCACAGATCCGATTTGATCACTGGTGCAGGATGTTCCTGCCACACATCTAGGTGACAAAAAGGTTTTAGGAGATTTAGATGGTCAGTTCCAGATGGAAAATAAAGATCCAAAACACGCACAAAATATTTCACACGTAGAAGGCCAAAAAATTTTCACAAGAAAAACATATGCTTTATTTGCCACAAGATTGGACACTTTGCAAAAAACTATCCCCAATCAAGAAGATCTGTCAAACTCCTTGAAGAGATTGAAGATTACACTGGCATACATCTCGGAAAAGAGGAGGACCTTGAATCCATATTCTCCGTGGATGATGAACCTAGTGAAGAAACTTTATTCTCTCTTGATATCTATAAAGATCAAAGCAATGATCACTACCAAATTTCAGAATCAGTGATCGAAGCCCGAGAAGAGATCGATGCTCTCGCAGTCGTTCCTCAAGTAGAACTCAAAGTTTATTCATCCAAATGGGATAAACCAACTCGAGTTATTGCTTTCATCAACACTGGAGTTGCTTCCTCACTCATAAATCCTGCTGTCCTCCCTGAAGATCAATGGGTGCCGCATTTTAAGAATTTTAATACCGCATCAAATGGAATCTTGACCACAACTATCATTACAAAGCACCCGATCACAATTGAGTTCTTTCCAGGATTGAAGTACGAACCAAGCTGCTAGGGTCTGACGTAACAGGAAAAGATCTTATTGTTGGATTCGACATTTACAGATAACTTAGAGATCAAGGCAAATGGGATTTCTTTTAAAAAGCAATTCAGACCTTATTCGGAGATTCCAAGGCTATTCCAAATCACTAACGACGAACAAATTAAAGAGATTGAGCAAAATCTCATTGAACATTCATGTGCTGAATCACACAAGGATTTCAAGAAGAAAAGGAAAAGCCCGTTATGGAAAAATAAAGAATTTTTCATCAATCTCTCTTTCAAGAAGAATGAAAATGTCAATCCAACAAAAGCCAACCATTCAGGCATAAATCCAGATTATCTTCAGCTTGCAAAGAAAGAATGCGAAAAACTTTTGGAATTTGGTATGATAGAGTCATCAGATTCACAATGGGCATGCGAAGCATTTTATGTCAATAAAAGAGCTGAGCAGACAAGAGGAAAACTCAGGTTATTCATCAACTCTCAGCCACTTAACCATTTCCTCCAAGATGATAAGTTTCCTATTCCAAATAAACTCACTCTTTTCTCCCACTTAGCCAAGGCCAAATATTTTTCCAAATTTGATTTAAAATCTGGATTTTGGCAATTGGGAATCCACCCTGAAGAAAGACCCAAAACGGGATTTTGCATCCTCCATCATCACTTCCAATTGAAAGTCATGCCCTTCGGGTTAAAAACCGCACCTTCCTTGTTCAAAAAAGCCATGATAAAAATATTCCAACCCATCCTCCATAACTCTTTAGTTTATATTGATGACATCCTGTTATTTAGTGATACATTGGAGGAACATGCCAACTTCCTTTGTCAATTTGAGGCATTGATAACACACTATGGTATCACGCTTTCAGCAAAAAAGATGGTTCTTGCCCAAGAGGAGATTGATTTTCTTGGAATGCATTTTGTCCAAGGTGCATACAGTCTAGGAACACATATATGTCAAGAACTACTCAAATTTCCCGATACCAGCCTCACAACAAAACAGATCCAGCAGTTCTTGGGTATAGTAAATTATGTGAGAGATTTCATCCCAAATATCTCTACATACATTTCTCCACTCAAAGAGATGCTCAAGAAAACTGCTCCATCATGGGGGAAAGAAGCAAGATGAAACAATCAGGGAAATAAAGGAGATTTCTACAAATGTCAAGTCACTCTATATTCCTTCAGATAGTAAGAAGATACTATGGACTGATGCCAATAATGAATACTGTCCTATTTGAAGAAAAAGATGGCCAGAGAAAAATATGTGGATATGCCAGCGGAAAATTCAAAGAGTCCGAGCAACATTACCGCTCCACCTTCAAGGAAATCCTTGCAGTAAAGGATGGAATCAAAAAATTCAATTTTTTCCTGATTCACACAGAATTTGTGATAGAAGTGGATATGAAGGCCTTCCCAAAGATAATTCAGATAAATGCAAAAATTATTCCCAATCCTCAGATTCTACGGTGGGCTCAATGGTTCTCTCCATGCAAGTTTCAAGTCAGGCACCTGAGAAAGGATAATATCGCAGATTTTCTGTCTCAACCGGAAGAATTCTCAAAGAGATTTTCCCCAGAAAAATTGAAGTCAAAGCAAAAGCTAATCAGTCACATCTTCATGCTATCAAATATACTAGGAACAAGTTCATTGAAGCCAAAAGGATCATCCATCAGAGTTGTTCAACCTCATGGATCCATTTGATCCGTCAGTTGTTATGGAAAGAAGAACTTATTATGAGTTCCAAGTTTTTCGGCAACATGGAGGATCCATTCACAAGCCATATATGGTCAATCCAGAATATTCATTCTACCATATATTCATAGCTCAAGCCAGGGATTTTCCACAAGAACTATTATGGTTTTTTTGGTACCTATGCCATCAATATTATATTTTCATGGAATTCAAGTGTAATGTCTTCAAGGATTTTGATAACATTGCACCAGCTCTTAAAGTATTTCTGCTATGGTTCAAACCTAGAAGATGCTGGATGAAATATTTCAATGATTCCTACACAACAAAGGTATTCATGTTCCATAGGCCAGTGAAGATTATTAATGGAAAAGTCCAGGCGCAAGCAGATGCATCATTCTGGTGGAAATTTTCCGTGTCCATTTTATCAATGGAAGAATAATATAGCAAGACACAAAGAATCCTTTTCCAGCAAAATAGGTGCATTCCGAGAGAGATATGGCCAAAAGATTGG
Organism: Nicotiana glauca; assembly: GCA_026770625.1. Lineage (NCBI taxonomy): Eukaryota > Viridiplantae > Streptophyta > Magnoliopsida > Solanales > Solanaceae > Nicotiana > Nicotiana glauca. The sequence continues at coordinate 108,193 of MU735569.1, forward strand.
GCAAGCTGGAATTATATAAGCAATCATCCTCACTAGGAAAGAGTCCAGGCAGCAACAAAAGAATATCAAATCCCATACGAAGTCATCCGAGAAAACATTACTCACGATACAAATTAAGGTTGCAGATTACATCTCTCAATCCAAAGGAGAAAGAGCATAGTGAAGAAGGACCGTCAAGCTCCAGGCGTTACTATACAAGGTCGTTGAAAAGATGCATAGAAGACAACCCTGGAACCAATGAAGGATAATTATCTAAATCCCTGCTAATCCTACCTTAATCCTACATTACCTACCAAAAAACCCTAAAAAATGATCTACCCATGTCAATACAAATTTCCACATCCTTCCATAATATCCGGGCCCCACTTTCACATATTTTCACATGCTTCCACATGCTTCGTCACATGCAACACCCTACTTTCACATGCCGTCACATGCTCCCTCATATTTTCACATGCTAAACCATGTATATTTCACCCCTTTCACATGTTTTCAGGAGCTTTTTAGTGGTTTTGCCTAAATTCCTTCACATGCCAAGAGGGACCCACTTGTAGATAAGTTTTTCATGTAAGATATGTTTATTTTATAATATAAGTTTGTCTTGTAATAACCTCCTATTCCTATATAAAGGAGGCTTTGTAGTAGTTGTAAGACCATCTTGTAACCTCTGTAAAACCTCTTGTGATATATTACATATGAGTGATTTCTAAATTCCCTCTTATTCTTTCTTTCGAATGGATGGAAAGGACGGTCCATGTATGAAAATATAGTAAGAATACTCTAAGAGAGTTAGTTGTAGTATGAAAGTTTTCTGAGTTATAAACAGCTAATGTTGTTATAGTACAAAAGTTTTCTGAGTTGTGTAGCTTGGAAAGCCGTCCCTTATGGGTTGTTGAAGCCAGCCCCTTTGTAGGAAAACTTTTGGGATATAAACAAACTAACTGTTTGTGTAGCTTGGCAAGCCGTCCCTTATGTGTTGTTGAAGCCAGCCCCTTTGTAGGAAAACTTTCGTATCTATGATTTAGTTTGTTTTCTTGGAGTCTCTTTCTTTGTTCCTTATACTGTGGTAATACATTAATTAATCAAATTATTCTTATCAGTACAAATTTATTCCTAAAGTCCAATCATTTCTAGTGAATGTCCAAATCATCTTTCAAGATATTAGCGTATGGCCCAATTAGGAAGTACTTCATTTACTGATTAAGCTTTGAGCCCATATTCTTAACACTAAGAACCATTCCAAATACGTCAACAGTGAAGCAAAACTCATGTCTTAACACCAAAAGAATTAACCAAGGAATTCAAGGCATGCTAATTAACTAAAACTAAAAAAAAAAAGTAAGCAATTAGACTAAATATCTGTCAAATATAACAAGTGAAATAGTAAACTAATCGTGAATCCATCCTTAAGCAAAGAAGATAAGATGAATTACAAAATAGAAAACACAACAAAATTTAACCAACAAAAAACAAATCTAGGAAAACTAATGTGTATATCACATCAAAGCTGATTTTTCAAGCTTCTCATATACTGAACTAAATGAAGCAAAGAATTCAGCACATGTCCTTAAACAAGCATTACCCAAATAGGAAATCATGGATATAAACAAAAGCAAACAAAACTAATTAACATAGGATAAAATATTTAAAATCTCAGATTTGCATTTGTTTATTTAAATCCAGTTGATTAAAAGATGAAGAACATACCTAAATGTGTCAAAATCAGCTAAATAAACCAAATAAAGGTCTGAAATTAAGTGAAAATTCAGCAGAAGAAACCAAAATCACAGCCTCAAGAGTCCGTTCCTCTTATAAATCTCAGAAAAACACTTGAAAGCTAAAGAAGAAACTCCAAATTCTGAAGAAATTTTTTTGAGTGAACTTTTAGTGATGTTTTCTGCTGTGTGACTCTATCTTTTTCCTAACCTATAATGTGTATTTATAACACTCTTTCTAGGGAAACAAATCAGAATTTTTTAAATTCAAAATCACCCCTTAAGAAATCTATTTTTGCACAGTTTTTAACCTAATTTTTTATACTATTTACTTATTCATCTCAACCCTCACCTTTCTAGAAATTTCCTAAGTAGTTATGAGAAGATTAATTGAGTCTAAATACCTTAAGTACCCCTACAAATACTGCTTTTTACCTTTTAAAATTACCTCCCCCCTCCCGGACAAGAAACTAGGCTGTACGGCCCATTCACCTCATACCAATTTTTTGGGGTTCTTGGCCATGGCTTTGATTAGATAAAAACAGAAGAAGAAGAAGAAATAAATAATAAAAAATAGAAAATAATAATAACACTGATAATGTTAAAAGCAAAAAATAAATAATAAAAGATTAAAAAAATGAGTCAAACACAATTTTTCGGCCATTGTTGCAAATATCTGCCGTTGCATGGATAAAACTAACGATTTTTTTTGTTGAAGAACAAATATACATCCCAAGCTAAATTTTCGGCTAACTATGGAAATAATGACACTAGTATTGGCCAAAAATTTCTAATGGCTAATGCTTTGTGTCACAATTTTCATTTTTGCCAAAAAAGAAGAAGAGGAGATGTATTCCTAGATCTTAAATTCGGAAAATATTGGTGTTTGTTTGGATAGAATAATAACGGATTTGGGGTGAGGAGACGTTGGGGATTAAGGGGGATGAATTTGAGTGGATTTAGGGTTGTTTATGGTAGAGCTTTCGGCCGATGGAGGTGAGGGGTTTGGGGGCGGCTAGGGATAGGAATTTGGGGGGAGATGAGAGAGTGGGGATAGTCTTTAGGGTTTGGGTGGGTGG